>JAGVSM010005034.1:0-197778 GCA_022494885.1 Micrasema longulum | reverse complement strand
AGCCACCATTTACATTATGTTTTAATTTGACAATAAAGTTCAGTGTTTGAATGATATTAAAAAAAGAAAAAACTCATTTTTAAAAAGAGGATGTATTGAGTATAACAAGTCTTGCAGCTACTGAACGGGTGGACTGATGAAATTCTAGACCCCCTTAACAAAATGTGTGTTTTATGATAGATTACATTTTCATATTGAATTAAGATTACCAATCGTGTTTCAGCGACAAAGCTCATGGACGAGTGGAATTTTATCAACTTAACATTATATCAATAAATTAACCATAAAGAAACATTGACCACAGTAAATAATTTGTCAACTGTTCATGCTAAAAAGTAAACAATAATAAATAAAAATAAAAAAACTTTGTTTTAACATTATGGTAAACGAAATACAGAAATATCTCCGAAGGGTAGTTTTTGTAGATTGCAGGTATCATAGTTACGGTTTTTGGATTTGGTAACATTATGATTTTTATATATGGGTTTGAGACTATCACACTATCCAACAAAACTGGGTATAAACTAAACGTCACGCGGAGAACCATGGAGTGAGCAATGCTGGGGATTAGTCTTGGAGACGAAATAAGCAATGAAATCATAAGAACCAAAGCAGAAGTGCTGAAAATTATTGAAAGAGTTGCAACGCTGAAATGACGCTGATTTGGTCATGTTACCTTCAGCTCAGACGATAAATAATAATCAAAGTTTTTAACAAAAATAACAATAACTTTATCTACTACATAAACACTTAGGTAATAGATTTCTCTGGATCATGTCTAGTCTGCCTAACTAGGTACAACCTGCTTTAAGGCAGACATTTTTATGCAAAAATAAACAATTACATTAAGCTAGGGTTTCCTAGGACAGCGGTGCCCGTATTTTAACGGCTGTAGTGAACGGTGATGCAGTGGAGAGCCGTCGTAACGGTGACTAGAGTGTGGTTTCCTAGGAAAACGGTGTTATCAAACCATTTAACACCGTTTCCCTAGGAAACCACTCTCTAGTCGACGTTACGACGGCTATCCATCGCATCACCGTTCTTAACGGCCGTTAAAATACGGGCACCGCTGTCCTAGGAAACCCTAGCTTTACTACCTACATGTTAATATACTATACAGTTATACATTTATTAGGAATTTATTTTTGGTAAATTTTTCGATTTTTCTCGACCTAAATCCAGTAACTAATTTTTTTACAAATTTGTTCAATTGAATCCGGGTCATGGTTTTGCAATCTTTGGGTCACATATTGAATATTTTGGGGCCCAGAAACCTAAACCTTACCTAAACCTAAAAAATATAAAATTGTCTTATATCTAAAATTTCGAATTCCTCAAATAACTTGACGCTGGGGTACCTGAAGGGCTTTTAAAAATATATTTTAATGATTGATTTTTGAGCAGATTCGAGAAGTTTTAATATCAATTTATTAGTGCCTCCCATCCTATTATTCCATAAGTTATAATTGAATTACATAAAATAAAATATTTAATGAAATACATAATTACATGAAATAAATATAGCTATAAAAAATGGACAAAATGTCTCCTGTGCTGGCCACACTCGGGCTACTATCAAAATCTCCGGACGACCACAGCTGCGCTCGATATTGTGAAGCATTCAGAAATATCGTGGATCCAAATAACCCAAGGCTGTTTGGCATGGAGAAGAGGAGGTCTACGTTCAGGATGGACGGTTGCAGGCTGAAGAAGGCAATTGGCATAAGAAATACGAGTAAAACTAATATAATCATCAAGCCTTTTGCCCAAAAGGGTTGCTAGAGAGGATGGAACTCTACACGCATCTATCCTGACATGCGTACATACATTTTAGATTGTCATTTGAGCTCTTCAATTGTTTCTGTTTTTGACATTCAATCAAATTATAGATTATAGTATATCTAATGATTGCACCATTTTTTTGTTCGACCTCATCCTAGGTTACCATTTATTATCGCTATACATAATATATCTTTTTAACTAAATGTTATTAAATATTTGTATAAAACCACTTACCGACTTTTTTATGTCTACCGGTTTCGAGACGTACCCGCCTCTTTATCAAGACACAAATTTAACCCACATGCAACACAAAAAAATAATAATTTTAATAACAAAACCAAATAAATAAAAATAATAAACAAAATAAAAATAATAACAAAAGAAACAAAAATAATCAGTGCATGTGTGTTCTAATCAGTGCATGTGCTTATTCTTATGCATGTCGTATTGGTTTTATATTTTTGTGCAACAACTATGGTGAAGGTGTATAGTCGGTTTAATTTGTGTCCTGACAAAGAGACGGGTAAGTCTCGAAACCGGTAGACATAGAAAAGTCCGTAAGTGGTTACGTACAAATACTTAATAACATTGAGTAAAATGTTTGACCACAAAGATAATGCTTTAAATATTAATAATATTTTATCTTTTTGACTTAACAGCACAACAAAAAAGTGTCCAAACTACTACGCCCCAAAGTTTACACTGTAGATGGCCCCTGCAATGTTAGCCGAAACGCCAGAACGAATTCAATATCCACGGGATCACCCAAAAAAAACTATACATATTCAACGATGTGATCAAGTCTATTAAGGACCTCGGAGTTATCATGGAGTGTAAACTTACCTTTAATGAACATATTGATACTATGATTAACAAGTAACTAAAACTCTTGGGTTTTGTTAGCAGGACATCTAGTAACTTTGATATGTTCACGGTCAAAACATTATATTGCTCACTTATTCGTCCTCTTTTAGAATATGCATCCGTGATCTGGTCTCCCTTCTATGTATGTAGGATAAATCATATCGAATCGGTGCAACATCGTTTGCTAAGAAAAGTAGCATGGATGATTGGCCTCGAGAGGGGAGACGACACTTAATTTAACTTAAGACGACCGAAATGGAGTCAATGTTGAAAATCTCAAGTCTACAAAAACGTAGAACTAACATTGACTCCATATTTATGTTCAATTTGCTGAATGTCTTAATTGATGTACCATCGTTACTGGAACAAGTGGCATTCAGTGTTGCGAAATAATAATGTGCTGTTCCTCGATCAACACAGCACAAACTATGGTTTGCATGCACCAATGTCCCAATTGTGTCGCATTGTAAACTCGAGACAAGATCTGGACTTTTTTGGTGTAAGTCTTTATGGTTTTAAAGATTCACTAAGATAGACCGTATCTTGTGTTGAGGTAGTAATTTATTTATTTTTGTCCTAGCTTAATTTTATTTAGTTGTATTTTATTTTATAAGTGCCTGTATTTATTATAAGAATGTGTATTTACCATCGTTAGAATGGACTGCATAAGTCCGTTAAATAAAAAAATAAAAGCAGTATGAAATATTCTTTCTAGAACACCCTTTAACGGCACAATTTTGTTACAATTAAAAAAACATCATTTATATTTCAATGAAGAGGAGATAACAATATATTTGAGTTAAAAGTAAACAAACTATAAATTTCTTTTTCTGGTTTCCAAGATTTCCTCAAATTTATGTTTTTTATTCTAAAAATCAACACAAAATAACAGTGTTACGGGTAAATATATTTTTCCTCATATTTACAAGCAAATTATTTATTACAACCAGAATATAAAGGCTGAAATAACTATAAATTAAGAAGCAATCTTATTCGTTGCATCAAAGTAAGTTTCATCTTAAGAGTGGTAAGTTCTTTCACCTTTTTTAAATCAGTATAAGAAATTCAAGAAAATAGTGGTGAAATAATTCAACACTACCAAGCAACAGTCCACTGCTGTCCAGGCCCTCCGGGGCTCAATAAGTTTTACCCTCGAGCCTCAGTTGGTTAGGATCTCGGGCAGCTTTAAAAATCGCTTCTTTATTTATTTATTTTTATTTTTTATAGGGCACACATAAACATAGTCTTATGTGTCCTCTAATAATAACAATGTACATATATATACATATTTTATTTCTAAGTTGTTCAACACGTCATATTTCTTAACCTACTGTTTGAATTTTGATGTTTTTTCCCATATCATAATAATTTTTTACTGCCTTACATTATTTTGTGAATTCGACTTTTTTCTAAATGAAGTCTGATTTGAACCTTTTCTTTGGCATTGCAATTATGTTCATGTTGGCTGATCTGATCAATTTTTTTCCAAAATTCTGGGTTTTAAAAAAAAGAATATATTATCACCGTATTGTAAAATATTAGTACTAGTGCTAGTTCAGTTTGTATGTATACATACATGTAATTTTTAAACTTTTTAGATTTTTTAATTTTTCTTTCCCAGATTGTATAATGTATACATCATTTTGAATTTATTTCCATACCTAGTATTATGTTTATTTTGTTATTTTTGAAAAATTTTTATACCCTTTTAATTTGTAGTGAATCATAATTTTTATTCTGCTTTTGTAAATAATGATGATATAGTTTAAAATATACAAACGTCTTTAAATAAATATTGTTATCTGTATGTCCCTAAATGGATTTTTTTAAAAACTCCTTGGGAATATTATATAAAATTATGTAAAATATGTTTTTAATTTTTAAACAAAATTTTTTTTTGATATATTGCAACAGAGATAAAGAACATTTTTGAGAAGGTAATATAGAAGTCTAGGCATCTACAGGGCTTATGATCTGTCTGTTCCTTTAAGCACTGTGTAACATTTACCATTCTGCCCATATTTGAACATCTATATTCCTTCAATTCTTCCATCTGTTGATGTTTGTGAAGTTAACACTTTGAATACCGGCCGAATGCACATATAATTTACCCTGTGCCCGGCCCATTTTTGTGAAATTTCATGCCTTGTGAAGGGTTTCTTAAATGTGTCATAATTATGAAAATACTAAGTTAAATCAATTCTTACTTCTTTAACTTATTTGAAACAATTTATTACGTCATTTTTGTATAATAGTTTTGCCAACATTGGCCTTTATGAAGAGCCACATTGCAATGTTCGCACATATACCTACAGCGTCTACCTCCTTTTTTTGTGCTTCGTATCCCGGAACCGTGTTAACACGTGATTATATAACCACGCGTTGTGTCCCGGTCCCGTGTTTTCACCTAGTTTACCAGCAGCGAAAAAGTACTAATAAAAGTCACTAGATGTCAATAAAATGCACTTTTTTGAACAGCTGGTAAATCACGTGAAAACACGGGACCGGGACACAACGCGTGGTTATATAATCACGTGTTTACACGGCTCCGGGATACAAAGGACAAAAAAAGAAGTGAGACCTGTATATGTGCGATCTTATTGAATTATTCCATCCACACACTAGGCAACGACTGAAAATTTTATTTTGTCAATTTTTATACTTCTTCATGGACCAGGTGGATTTATCAACAATATTTTGAGTTTGTCTAAATTTTTGTTGACAACTCTCCAGGGAGTTGAATCCGGTTCAAGTCTGTGGAGGGAAATACTTCATAATAGTACCTATCTACATATTTATTTATGCTTTCGATGTTTTTTTGAATATATAACCAATTATTGTGGCACGAAATATAAATTACACGTCTTAATTTTTAATACTGTTTTTTTTTATTTATTAATGAGCGCTTTCACCTAAGAAGACATATCTTAGAGTGATAAAATATATATTTATATATTATACACATATCTTTATATTATAAAAAATCTTACTTGTTTATAGAGTAACAAACATCATGGATAAAATTTATGATTATTCAATATTTGAGTTTGTCCAAATGTTCATAGACAAAAGACTGGATTTCACCCCCTCGGGGGTCACCAAGATTCACAAATTACAACAGGGATGGAGAATACCTTAAATATACTTAAACCAGACAATGACAGGTCATAAGCCCTGTAAATGCCTTGACTTTCATATTCCCATCTGTAATTTCTATTATATTCTCCATCCCTGTTGTAATTTGTTAATTACGATTATTCATTTGTTTAATTTTTTCAGATTTCACCATGGTTACTTTACAAATTGTCTTGTGCTTGCTGTTTGGAGCGACTTTTGTACGGACTTCTGTGATAAACCCTAAGATTGCATTCTCAATAACCCCTGATTCTGATGAACCCAATAAGGATATCGATGGTCTCCATCAACCCGAGCTAAGGATTCCTTTCTCGATAACTCCCGATCTTATCGAACCTACTAAAAATGTTGACGGGTTCAAGGAATACTTGACAGGATCTGTCAACGGCAGTTACACAGGTAATTTTTTTTGTGTGAATCCAAATTGTGTTCCATTTGGCACTATTAATTTTACAATCAGCAATAAAACCACACTGGTGGCTTAGCAAAGATACTCAGTGCATATTTTATCATAATTTTAATTGTATTTTTATTTTTGGTTATTGTCACGCATTAATATCGTTTTTTCTTCTTTTTAAATCACGTCGAATACGTCTTATATTAACGATACTTTAAGTATATCAATTTTTTTTGTTATTATTTTAATGCACAAAATACACAATTTTATCATAGAGCACACTCATATTTTTTTTATGTCTCGACTTGTTAGAAAATTCCGTGTTAAGTCGGAACTCTTCTATATATAAAACAAAAACACTTATAAACATATTAAACAATATACAAAATAGTAATAGAAAAATATAAATAATACAAATTTATACATGTTGAAAAATGGAATGCTCCTGCATATTTGTTTTCTCCTATGTTATTATATTTTGTGTTATCCACTTTTCTAAGTTATACATTAATACATGGCAATTAGTTATTTATAATTTAGAGTTATTTTATAATTTAATTCGGTAATTAATTGTTATTAAAAATAAACACAAACGAATACAATAAAGTAATAATTGTAACACATCTACATATATGGTAGAATATGTAATTTAAAAAACATAATAATAAAGTAAAAATATATATTTACAAATAATTGTGCATCACTTTTAAGTTTATTCAAAGATGATATACATATTTACGTAGATGGATAATAATGAAGATTGAATCCATATTTTATATATTTATTCCCGAAGCAATCTTATACAGTAGTATCGACCCCTCAATAAATCAAATTATGGATCTTTATCTTAAATATACACGTTGTTTTGGAGAACTTAAGATGTTCATCCAAGACGTTGAACACTCTTGGAGCTATGGATGAAAAGTGTCTCCGAGCAAGAATCGTACGTGTTCTCGGTATTAAGTAGTTTAGGTTACGCGAAAACCTCGTACGGGAATTCTGTTGGGAACTCCTTCCGTAGTCGCCTGACCAGAAAATTGACAACACTTTCTTCATATAAATTTGACGGATATCAAATACCTTTTATAATTGAAATAATGGTTCAGATAGGTAAGTTGAAAGACACTGAAGCATAACTCTAAAAATTCGTTTTTGCGTCTTGATTAGGGGGTTCATGACAACTGTCGAACAACCTCCCCAGCCAATTATGCCGTGGGCAGCAACCGATTGGAAAAGCGCAAAGTGGACATTTTTGAGAGAGCTAACATCCAGGATGTTTCTGAGTGAGCTTAAAATATGACACAGTTTTCTTAATCTAGATACCATGGACTGAATTTGTGTCTCCCATCGCAAATTTCTGTCAATTACAATGCCTAGATATTTTATATTTTCAACTGGTTTCAGTAATTGACACGAATTTTTGGAGTTAATATGTAGCTTTAAACTGGCTTCAGGTGGTGACCTATCTCTTATATTAAATCTAAGGTATTTTGTTTTATCCACATTCAGCGTTAGCAGATTGTCATCCAGCCAGTTTTTGACACTTCTTATACCACAATTTGCTTTCTGAAACACAGAGTTCCAGTCACTAGCCTCAAAAAAAACAACTGTGTAAACAGCAAACGCTATAGTTTTTCCACCATTACTCAAATCATACAATGAGTTTATATATACATATGAGGAAGAGAACAGGAATATATTTTTAGAGAAAACTTGATTTCACTCCCCAGGGAGTTTTTAAGATTGAAATTTATTGCAACAGAGAGGAAAACATTTTTGACTTGGTATTATGGAAATCAAAACATTTACAAGGCTTATGATCTGTCATTGACGGGTTTGATTGGGCACTTCAGATATTGTTTAACATTCAGCATTCTGCTCTATCTAATGACTTATATGGAGCAAAATATTTAAGACCTTTATTTATGTATCTGACTGAATCATTTCATCTTCTAGCTGACGCAATAATCATTTAAAAGGATAAATAATACCAGTTTATTTAATCAACAACATTTTAAGTATTTTCAAATGTTTGAAGACAATGCTAGATTTTATTATCCAGGAAGCTATCAACCTAGGCTTCCAGATTACTTCTCAAAAATGATTTTCCTATCTATTGCAATGAATTTTTATATATTTCTTAGGAAGGTGTCTTGGAAGACAATTACAGACGCTATTTTTATCTGTACGATCCAAGACGGTATACTTAACTTATCTTCTACCTCTCTCATTCTCGGTATTGCTCCTAACCACATTACCTCTGCATCTAGCCGTTCGCTTTTATAATTGACAGTTACGTCAAAATTTCGTTCGACTACAAAATTTACTAATTTCTCTTCCGCATTTTAAATAGGCTGTAAAAAAAAATGGCGACCTCAGAACGATTAAAATTTTGAATAAACTGTGATTATAGCAAAAATTCTTCGAACGAACAAAATTTTTGTCACATTTAATATGTACCATAGGTAAATGAGACCTAGGTACATACCGATATATCTTCCTCAAAATTTAAAGATAAATGGTCGGTTGAATGCGCTGTCAGGCCATATATTGAAAGGAATCAATGCTTCCCTGAAAATTTGGCCTCTGAGCAATCAGTATATTTTTTTTATTTAATAAATTCAGCTTAAAGTTAACTTATTATTTGAATATTTTACAAAACAATGATATTTGTTCATAAAATTATAAACTCTAATAAAAAAACAGAATTTTGGAAAAAAATTGATGGAACCAGCATGAACACGATCACAATACTAGAAAAAAGAACAAAATTAGACTTCCATTTAGGAAAAAGGCAAAGTCACAAAATTCAATTTTATTTAAAGCAATTAAAAATATTACGAAATGGAAAAAAATATTTATGAAGAAAAAAACATCAAAATTTAAAATAATGGTCAAGACATATGTGATAAACAATTTATAAATTAAATATATTTTTAATGTTATTATTAGAACACACATAACAATATGTATGATATGTGTGCCCTACTTTAAGATTTAAATAAAAAATAAAAAATAAAAAAATAAATACAAGAAATAATTGTTCATTGGTTTGTGGTTTTAATCGTAGTGATTTTAGATGTGTTCGATGTTCATTCATTAATGGCTTCGAATAAATTGCAACAACCCCACACACAACCTTCCGACTGCGCTGTTACGCGCGAACTGGTAAAAAATGTACTGCCCTCTGTCTGATTCTGGAATACGGAACTGCGTGAGTGTTTACGTTCCTTTAAGGTGGTCCCTTAGAGCAGAATTTTCCAAGTCCACGCATGCGCAAAAAGAGATCTTTAATATCTGTGGAACCAATTCTAACAAACACATCTAGGTTCATTATAACAATTTTAGCACTCAAATCGGTTGACAATATGCCATAATAACATTATGAAATATCACTGTTTTATGCTGAAATTATGACAAAATTGATTTTTAGCTTATTTAAAAATACTGAATTTGAATTTCTGTGTTAAATGTAGGCACACATTTTACTTTCAAGTGACTGCTTCCCTAATCGAAAACCTCACCGCACGCTCCTAGTCGGTAGTATATTTTCGTGATCGCTCGGAAGAATTTATCTTTAACTATGACATCATAATAAAAGTATGTCACTTTCGTGCGTAAACGTACCGTGGTGCACGCATCTCCTTGGTACATATCAATGTACCTACCTTAAACATGAAGATTGAGCGGTTGGGAAAATGTATATTTAATTATGACGTCTTGGTGAAGGTGTGATGTCTTTAGCTTACTTCGGACGAGATGATTTCAACATTTTTGTTCTTTTTCTACAGCCCCGTTGAACCCAGAAATGGCAGAAAAGCAAAGCGCGTGGGAACGTAGCGGTAAATTTGAGGGTGACATTATTCTAACTCAAGAACAGATGAAGTTCTTGGTAAACGACATTTCGGGAGTAAATGCTCTAAGCAGAAATGCCATACGTAACCCAAATCAATTATGGACAAACAAAATTGTTTACTACACCATCAGTCCGGATTTTAGTAAGTTGAACAAAATAATTCAGTTTGATAATTGTTAGCTGAATAATTTATATTCAATTTAAAATATTTCTATTATTTTCTCAGGTGCTTCGGAGGTGAGCGTTATCGAAACCGCCATTTATAATATTGCATATTACTCCTGTGTGCGGTTCGTCAAGCGTTCATATTACAATGCTAACTTCGTCAATGTTGTGGTAAGTCCTGAAAAACTGAAGAGACCTCGACATAAGATCGTGTAAATAAAACAGGTGACAGATCCAACAATGTTTTCAGTTCGTTCAATTTGCAGGCTGGCTGAATTTCCTCCCTAGGAAATTATTCAGATCAAAATTTGTTGCAACAAAGGGAAAACATTTTTGAGAAGAGAATGTGGAAGTCTAGGCATTTACGGGGCTTATGACCTATCGTTGGCTGGTTTAAGCCCCCACTTAAACAGTCAATGACAGGTCATAAGCCCTGTGGATGCCTGAACTTCCATATTTCCTTCTGTAAAATGTTATTCATGTCTGTTGTAATATGTTAATATCACGGGTCCCTGGGGAGTTGAATCCAGTCCTTGTCAACAATAATTTGGACAAATTTAAAGCCTAGTTGAAAGTGACTATCTTGTCTTTTTATTTGAAATGAAGGATTCTTGACTTTGAATTGTTTTCTAATTTGGTATGATGTTAAACAAGATCTTTTGATTTCTGTTTTAAAAGATTTGTTAAATGATTACTTTAGATTTTAGATTTTTCTTTCCGACACTTTTACGTCTTTTGGATGGTGTTTAGGTTCTTGAAGAATGTGTTTAGCAAGACCTGGTGTTTGAGTTTTATCACTTACATCTGTTTCTTCTTCACTGCCATGTTTTCTTCTAGAAAAGTGACTCCGGCTGCTACTCGTATGTGGGTATGATAGGAGGATCTCAGGCTCTCAATTTGGGATCTGGTTGCGTGTACCACGATATCGTAACACACGAATTCCTGCACGCCGTTGGTTTCCACCACATGCAATGCACTTACAACAGAGACGACCATGTCAGAATCATCTGGGACAAGATCTCACCAGGTAAGAAAGCTCCTCGGCTGTTCTTCCGACCAGTTACGAAGTGTCCAAATATTTTGAACCAGAGATTAAAGTTGCCTTGTAGCAAACACTGGAGAAGACAGATATTGGGGTATTTTGTGTTTGAATAAGTATTGCTTCTTGGAGTCAGCAGTACCTAAAAAGGTTTTAATAAATCTTCTGCTTTATTTGTTAATATCAAGTAGTCAGTCATTACACACAAGCTAACTAGTTCTTGCAAGGAATATTAATTATAATTCCGATTTTTCAACTCTTAAGTGTGGTAAATAATCCCTTTACGAACGGTGATGAAACATCGTGTTTCCACTAGTAAAAGACGTAAGACATTTGAAAAAAAACATGGAGACATACTGTTAAATAATCATTGTTCCATTCTGTAAGCAAATAAATATATAATTTAGCCTTGTTACAGCAAAAAAATATATAATCATAAATACGCCGTTCATATTACGCGCGTACGTCCCCTATCACAGTCATCAACCGACTGAAGACTGAATCTGTTTTACACTTTACTTTACTTCCTTTTTTATCTCTTTCACACTAACACCCGCCACAGAACAGCGTCTCTGTCTTTCTTGTGATGGGTTGTATCTTCGTGCTTTCTCTTATACAGATGTGTTGCTGAATTAGCGGACAATCTTTCTTCGCATAGCAAGGATTAATATTTTTTGCATTGACATCCAGCATAGTTATACAAATTTCACTTTCTAAATCCAGTGTGAAAATGTCCATTTGAAGATCACAAAAAATTTGAGTTCATCATTTGAAAACATTAGAGAGAAATATCAAGTCTTATATCCTATTTTGACTAGTGTGACATCACAGCCACACAAGAGTTAAAGAAGGCGCAACTTAAAGTTTACTTACTTGGGACAGTTTTGCTTTTAAGACCATATCAATATATTTTTTAAATATGCTGCTCAAAAATATTTCTGCACACTTTACTCAAAATCTAAATAATCGCTAAAGTGCAATTTATGAACTTTTCCGCTGCAGTGAAGATATCACATGTCTTCACATTTATTTACATATACATATTGGTTCCTTCGCCATTATAAGTCGCAGACTTTTCAAATACTCAAAGCAATACGAATGTTTATAAAATGATTATCAACTTATATTTCCAGGTTGGGAATATGCCTTCTACAAGTTCTCATCTAATGACGTGACAAACTTTAACGAATGGTACGACTACACCAGCGTTATGCATTACGGTGATCGCGCCTTTAGCAAAGATGGAAGCAAGACCATTGAACCACTGGTACAGTACACTAATTCATTATAAAACTTACATAATTCAAAATAGCCATGGTCAGGATGTTCGTTGTTTTTACACTCGCCCAAAAACTATGCACTTGACCACGGCTTTAATAAGTCTAACCACTTTAGACAGGTAACTGGCAAATTAGGCCAAGGTTAGACTGCAAGAATCACTAGGTTCCCATCTAGTACCTGAAGCTTAAGACTGATCATCTTACCTTTATGTTACAAAAAATATTAAGATACGCTACGATTGGTGCACCAATGCAGTGTCCTATTCACCATTAGGTGTGAAAAGTGAATGATGATGTAAAAATACTTTCAAAATTGAACACCATTTATTGACAATAATGTTAATAGCTTTGTTTCATCAGAAGGCTAATCGTTGAGTGACATCAAACATACCAGGGCTGGTATTCTAAACACTCTTGAGGCCGTATTATCTCGTGTATTTACATACAAAATACACGAGAAAAACTGTTTTCTCGTGTCACGAGAGTGGTTTAAAATTGCACCCTAGATGTGAAAGACTATACTTGCAAAAACAAGATTGCCAATAGTAGAGTTGTAAGGGTAGCTGTTATGATTTACTCAAATATTTCAATTTGAGGGCCATTTTTAAAGAGTTGTAAATAACTCACTATTATAAAATGGGAATCAAGTTGAGGAAGAGTAGGGTTCGAACCACGGATCTTTTATCCGTGAGTCCAAGACATTAGCCACAGAACCACAATCCGACTCAAATCTGAAACTTGCGGATTCTGCATCTCAGGAGAAAATCTGACCACAGAATGGGAAAAAATCTACACACTAGAAACATCATTATTATTTAGATATCATTAACAAACCATCATCAGCCTTCTTGTGTCCAATGGTGAAATAAACCTCCCCTTAGATTCCAATATCTTCCTATCCTTAGCGAACCACCGATTTAGATGCAAATTTTTTTAATGAACAAACGTGTTTTCAAAATTTTAAAATTTTTCCAGGTACCTAATCAGCAACTGGGAAACAATCACGGTTTGACCTGGGGAGACGTAAGGAGGATCAACAAACTATACTCTTGCCCCGGATAATATAAATGAATTCGTAATTATCAATCGCCTAAATTACAGGACATGTTTATCTGATTTAAATGTAAATAAATATCATATTTCAACAAACGAACGTTCGTAAAATCATCTGTTTTATTTACTTGGGCTTTAGCTCCACCATCACCATATTTTTTTAAGTTTTATAAATTGTTTTCAAAATTCATTTATTATTTTTGAAAACCCGTTAGGGTAAGGGTAGAAATGTTATTAAGTCTGGTCATATTATGTCTTGTATGATGAGTATAGTCATAATGTGCTTCTTCAGTTTGATTTTAAATTTTCCTCCATTTGCATTATTGGCCTTACGACTTTTGTCTTTGCTTCTTTAATGTGGCAGTGTTGATGTTCAGCGAAGTAACGAAATTCATCGCTATCCTACAAGGGGAGGTGAAGGTTGCAGACTCTCCAAAACAAGAATCCAGACAACTCAAAGCAATTTGTATCATAAAGGACTTAAGTTGTTCAATGAGTTCCCTGCAGAGATTAGGGATGCTGAGTCTATCACATCGTTTCGTGGGATGGCGATGATTTTTGTTAAAAACCAACATCCATATAGGTAGAGAGTGTCGTCGGAAAGCGTCTGGATTTTTTATTAGGCCTATAACTTAAAAACCGGAATTTGACAGTTAACGTCAACTCTTGGTAAGTAAAGTCTATTCTTGGTAACAAAAGTCTACGATGTATGCAAGAAAAGCGATTTGCTTATAAATGTTGATAAATAGAAAGTGATGGTTTTTGAAAGGGATGAAAATATAACTAAATGTGAGGTCAGTGTGAACGGAGATATTCTGAATCAGGTAAACGAATGTGTGTATCTGGGAAGTATGTTTACTAGGAATGAAAAGACTGAGAAAGATATTAAAAGGTGGGTAAGTTCCGGAAACAGGGTGAACGGTGCACTGAAATCTACTTTGGCAAACAAATATTTAATGCAGGAGGCTAAACTAGCAGTTCATAATGGTGTTCTGGTGCCAACTCTAATGTATGGGAGCGAAGTGCAGAATTGGAAAAGTGATTATGAAAATAGGTTAAATGCTGTCGAAATGTGATCCCTCGGGGGAATGTCTGGTAAAACGATGTATGATAGGTGCACAAATGTCGAGATCCGTGAACTGTGTAAGGCTAAGATATGCATTATCGATAGAATCAAGAATAGGGTGCTGCGTTGGTTTGGACATGTGAAGCGAATGGACAACGAAAGAATGGCTAAAAAGATCTACGATGCGAATGTTGATGGATGCAGAAAACGAGGAAGGCCGAGAAAGACGTGACACGACCAAGCCCATCAAATACTTGAAGATGGACATGTCAAAAGTAGGAATAAAATATTAAACGTGTTTTCTTTTTTTTAAATCTTACTCACTATTTATCCTATTTTTTAAAATTATTAACTTATAAAAAATAGTAAACAAATTGTATTTTTCATACTTAATTTTACAGTGTAGATAAATTTTAAAATTTTAACTTCCCATTAGAATACGTACCCTTATGTTACATTACGGCACAATATTATTTGGCTCAAATCTTTCACGTGATATTTTACCATGTTCTGACCCATTATTTGTATACATTTTTTTGTGATAACATTGAAAAAATATTATATTGATAAAGAACAAAAATAAAGTAATTAGTTTTTTTTTGTATTTTAATTCTTTTCTTCATTGTGTAATCAAGATAATATTACGTTTATTTACTTGACTCGATGTTGTTAATATGTTTGGACTAATCTTTTAATATTACCTATTTGTTTAATTTAGATTATATCAATATATTTTGCGGTTTTTATCAACTTGTTTGTTAAAACTGATAACGGAGAGGTGATTAATTGTAATTATGGTGTATTTCTTTATTTATTAATCTTTAATGACAAAAATACATTAAATTTAAGGGGCTTATTGCTAAAAACAAAATCTTTCAGCCAACCAAAATAACAGACAGGTCAAAATAATGTTATTTTGAATTATTTAAATACGTCTTTATTTTCAAATTACAGCTGTTTCTTAGTGGTCAGATAGAGCTTGTACAAATAAACTTATTAATAAAAATTATTTTGTGTGGTCAAGTAATTAATTTAGACACATTAGTGGAGACACCACTTCTGTATTTAGTTTTTTTTTATATTTAGTGCCTGAACAAAGTGAATATTAATAAAAAAGTTAGGAGTCGAAATTGGTAAATATAATCAGATAGCGGAGTTGTTAAACAGAAAAGCAGCCAGAAACTAAAACACACGCAACGGTTCACGGAAAGACAGATGCTCGGTATATATCTATGAGACAGTATAAGAAATGAAGAAATAAGGCGCCGAACCGGAGTCGTGAATATCATGGATCGTATAGCAAAATTAAAATGTCAGCGGGCAGGATGATGGCAGGTGGCCACCCAGAATTATAGACCTTGGGCAAACAAAAGAAGTGTTGGAAGACCACAGAAAAGATAGATCGATGACATTGCCTCTATAGCCAGTAAAACATAGATAATAAAAGCGGGCGATAGAAAGTGATGGAGACGTTTGAAGTAGGCCACCATCCAGTAGTGGAGAGAATAAGGCTGACGAAGAAGAAGAATATGGAGCAACTTTACCGTAGTAAATATTTTATACCATCCAACGATACTTTATTTATAAAAAAAAAAATGGTTTTCTAATATTAGCAAATATCAGTATACAACCACTTACCGACTTTTTATGTGTGCGGGTTTTGAGACGTACCCGTCTCTTCGTCAGGACACTCACTATACTACACTAACATGAATAAACTTAAAAAATACATTTTTTATTTGACTTTGATTATACTATACATAGTATTTACGAACAAATATGTAAATATATAAATTACGTGCAGAGTTCATAAGAATAATTACCTCTCTCAAGTCCAAGCATCCACGCTACTTTTCGAAGCAAGCGATGTTGGACTGATTCAATGGGATTTATGCGAATGACATAGAATGGAGACCAGACCATGAAGGCATATTCTAAAAGAGGGCGAACAGTTGAGCAATAAAGAGTTTTGATTGTACGGACATGAGTAAAATCAGAGGATATTCTGTTATTGAAGCCAAGTAATTTTAGTGATTTATTTACTGTATTATCTATAGGCTCGTTGTAAGTCAGTTTATAGTCCAAAACAACTCCTAAATCTCTGATGGACTTATTTACATCAATTTTGGAGTTTTCTATTAGGTACTCGAAGGAAATCAGTGTGAATGATTACTTAAAGATTATGGAAAATTCGTGTGAATGTTCATAACAGTTCCCGAGATATTAATTAATTAAGTGCTATATGGAACGCTGCGTTGCGTCGCGCAGATTACGCCACAGGAACGGGCGGGTTATAAAAGCACGTCCAAAACAATAGTTGCTTTTTTCTTTTTTCGATTCTACTGGATTTTAACCTGACCTGTGCATTTTAGGTTGAGTGCTACATTTAGTGAAAGACCTTAATAATAATAACATTGTATTTTATTATTAATTATGTTTTTGAAAATTACGCAATTTATCATGAAATTGTTCATTATAAAAAATGATAAAAATTATTTATAAACGCTCAATGTTATCTTTTCAATTAGTTTTATTAAATCAAATATTTTTTTCATAATTATTTGCTTAATGTAATTCGAAATGATAACATTGTATTTTTCGTTTATAATAATAAAGACTCCTTTTAAATGACTATCTACAAATAATTATGGCACGGCTGTTTTATACTAAACCTGTACTCAAATAAATGAAATTCCATAAGTGTACTATAATACAGGGGCGAACCGTCCATATAATCGATTATTCGCAGCTTACCATTATATTTCACTACCAATAATAACGTTTTATTGTAGTTTTGATTATAGGAGAATAAATAAAATAATCTTTATTTATTATAAATTAACTTCACTGTTTATATCTTCCTCAAAAAATAAATATAAGCTGCTAAATGCGCACCCAGCGCATTTCCCGGTTCCGATTATTGCAGCTTATTTTTCAATACAAAATGTCTACTGTATTTTAACATTCAAAAACCCAGTGCGTATATTTTCCTTGCTAAGTTCACTTGCAGATTACAGATTATTTCAAGCTTCTCTCCTTGGAGAGTAGCATTTCGAGCGTTATTTCCTAAAGACCATTTTCGTTTGATAGTATTCTGTTGACATATGACGTCAGTTTTTTAGTCCGCGCGTTTTAGCTAGTGGCGCCTAGCTCGGTGTCGTCAATTTTTTGCATTATTCATTCTCATTTTAGAAGTAAACGAAGCTGACGGCCGGCGCGGCGCAGCGCGGCGGTCACGACGGTCACGTGACATTTTTGTTGCAATATTATTGCGAATATTTCTAATGAATGTTATTGTTATGTTATGTTATGTAATGTAATGTAATATGTAAAGTTAAAATTATGTATTTTGGCATAAATAAATAAATTTAAATCTTATCTTATTGTTTTTTTTTTAATTTTTCAGAAATAAAATATATATCGTAAAAGAAAAAAAAAATTGTGTGCATAATAGGAGTGACGTCTTACAATAAAATGTTTACTTTCTTTTATATCAGTACTTAAATATTTGCAGTATAAAATGTAAATCACAAACAAATATACGGTGTTTTTAATCAGTGCCAAACAAAAAGGAATTATGAATATACTTATTTTATTATCCTTATTTTTTTACATATTTTATTTTTTTAAATTTTTGCATACATATACTGTCTTAAAATAATGGAGATTATACCTACATATTACGCAAAGTTATTAATTGTTGTTTGTTTGTTGGGTTATTGGTTAAAATTATTTTGATTAAAAATAAGTAGGTATTGCGTCTTCTGTTGCCAGCAGGTGAAACTGGAGCTGAAGAGATGAAGTTGTTTTTACACAAAACCATAGAAAAAGAATCCGTGTACCTGTATATATACTTTTTTATACGCCTCCACTCATTTGCGAGATTACTTATATGTATGTATTATGTATGTATGTATTATGTATGTAAGGTGCAAATTATGAAAAAAATTAAAGCTTACCTATAAAAAAAGTCACCGTTCGCCACTGATATAATACCATGGTACAAATTACATCAGAGACGGAGAAAATTTGATAAGAAGAAATATGAAATTCTAGTCATTTTTTATTTTACTTTTTGTACATAATGTTATTTGTACATTGGCGGGCTTATTGCCAAATGGCAATTTCTTCCAACCAACTAATAAAATTACAGTTTTATTTTTATAAATATAATTCAATTCAATAAGTATTGAAAAGCTAAAGATATATAAAAATAGAAATAAACGTATTCGTTTATAAATTAATAACCTTAAATCAAAACTATTACTCAATGGGAAAAGGGGAAACAGAGGAAAGAGGAATGATGGAGAGATTAAGGAAGAGAACGGAGAAGTTTCTTCAGACGTGATTTAAACAGAGATAATGTAGTATGTAGTAACATCTTTGATGGAGGATGGGAGATGATTCCACAGTTGAGCCGCATGGACACTATATAAGTTAGAGAAGAAAAAGGAATTGTGGATGGGTATTAAGAGAGTGCCTTGGGAATTAGAACGAAGAGGTCGACCATGAACTGATAAGCGTTGAAATTTTTCACGCAAGTATATAGGAGCGTTGGGACTATGAAGTACATTGAACAGAAGTGAGAGGGAGTGATAGTCTCTCCGCTGTCTAATTTTGAGCCATTTCAGTTGCCTACGATAATCAGAAATGTGGTCATATTTCCTAAGACCTAAAATGTACCTTATGCATGTATTCTGAAGTTGTTCAAGTTTATCGAGTTGCTCGCAGCTTAAATCAGTCATGAAAATATCAGCGTAATCTAGAATGGGTAGTAGTAATGTTTGTACAAAAGTGCATTTAGTATCAAAGGGTAAGAATTTACACGGATTTTGATCTTTTGACCAGTGCCTTTAATGCAATATAAATAAGGCTATTGTCAATACGCAACTGAATGCACATAAGACCTGTTTGTAGCAATCCCGGAAGTCATAAGATTTGCCAGTACAATTCTAGGTTTTTCGTGGCGTGAAAACGACCGAAAACGCGAAATCCCCTCTGGAAGCAAAATATCATGATATTTCTTAGTGGTTTAAAAAGTTATGCTTGTGCTATATAATGTATTACAATTTATTTATTTTATTTTATTCTTGCAAGGTATTTTTGTGTTGGAAGTAACAAAATAAATTATTGAGTTGAGGAAATCGTAAGAACTTGATGTTCTGTATTTGTGTAAATTAAATTCATGTGATAGGGATTCAAATTGATTGATTACACCTTAACGGCTATAAATAAACCTTGTACCTGCTTATCAAATACTTTCCAATCAACATTGGTCTTTTGATGGAAGCGTATCCCACGTCAAAATAAATCAAAAACTTATTGTCTTGTCTTATATTTGCGTAGTTTTGTGTGTTTCCTAATGCAATTTTGTGCAGACAAATATTTCATGTCGACCTTACCAAGATTGTTAGCCGGAAACTCAAATTAGTCGAACACACCAACGACTACACTACGAGCTGGACCTATCTTCTTCTTATTATTATTTCTCACCTCCCCGATGGAGGTTGTAAATCATCGCAGCAATAAGGAAATATCACATACTACGAATACAGATAAAAATACGTATATGAAATGAATTTAGAAAAATAATTTTATTTTCGAAATCAATATATGGATATTCTGGTAAAATGTTTCCGTACATAACATTAAAAAGAAATTATTAAAAAATATGTCCCTACAAAAACGCGACATCTTTGGCTATGATAATTGTTACGTGAAGATATTGATTTCATATTTATGTATTTTTCATTCATACAAATACACACATATCACAAAAAATACTAAGGTATCCCAAACTCTATGAGGCCAAGGGCCCAGTGTTGAGTTGGGATACAACACAATGGAAAGTGGAAGCACATACATAATTAAACAATTACAAAAATTAAAATTAAATATTATTACAAAAACATACATATATTTCAAAAGGCATCTGGACAACACGCTTAATAGTATATAAATCTATGCAATATCTCGCAGCAGTCTCCTGCAATGGTCTCTTCCCTTAGACAAAATCCAGACTTGTACACTCCTCCTTAAAATGGCTTTCGTTTCGGAGAATTTAATATGTTCATCCAGGACATTGGACACTCTTGGAGCCACAAAGGAGAAATTCCTCTGAGCAAACGTCGTACGTGTTTTTGGAATTAAATAAATAATAATAATCATATTTTATCAAAAAAATAACAATTACTTTATCTACTACATACACACTTGGGTAATAGATTTCTTTGGGTCATGTCTAGTCTGCCTAACTAGGTACAACCTGTTTTAAGGCAGACATTTTTATGCAAAAATAAACAATAACATTACTTTTCACTAGTAATTTACTATACAGTTATATGATATTAATTTGTACCATTTATTATTTAAGAATGTATTTTGAATAAATTTTCCGATTTTTCTCGACCAAAACCCGGTAACCAATTTTTATACAAATTGATTAAATTGAATCCGGGTCATGGTTTTGCAATGTTTGGGTAACATATTGAGTATTTTGGGTCCCAGAAACCTGAAATTGTGACGATATTCTATTTAAATTGAAATGGTCACAAAGTTCGAAATTTACACGATTCGGGGCCTGGCCAATACAGTGGACCGTTTTTGCCAGAATTCAAAATTATACATTTAAAAAAATAAATTATTTGACAGTATTTTATACACCCTTATTAATTTTAAGGAGTAAAAAAACCTGTTATATTTCAGTTAAGTCACGCAAGTTCTTGAGCAAAGGGATGCGCCCTCTACCTGCTCTGCGTCTTCCTTCAATTCTGTCCTGTAGAATGAATTGTAAAATGTTATATTTTTCGCCTCTCATCACATGCCCAAAGTACTCCGGTTTTCTTTTCTTTATGGTCTTCAGTACCTCTTTACCTTTTTACATCTATCGGAGAACGTCATCGTTTCGGACTCTGAAGACCCAGAAGATTTTAAATATCCTCCTGTAGCGCCACATTTCAAAAGCTTCGATCTTTTTTGAAGCGGCTTGAAAAAAGTACTGAAAAGACCTTACATCGTTCGATGCGCATTCGGAGGTCTGAATTAAAGTCTCTACTTCACCTTTCTTCACTCGATTTATTTATTCAGGGTTGTTACCTGAGGATAGGCTATCGAGTCAAAATCAATCGTTCAGTAGTCTAGTAGTATTTCACACACTGAACTGTATTTTTTATGCGCTCGAATAAAATGCGAGATAACGCTGTATCGAATACAAAGTGCGTTTGGCACAAATTACGATAATCTGAGCGATTATAAATTGAGGTCTTTATTTGTAAAAATTTATTGTTCAGTGGTTAACGATTGAGGCAAGTCTTTTTTATAAATTCATTTGGCCTATATAATTCATTGACGATTCTTAATTAAGATCCATAATTTAAGTTTTCATTATGATATTAACAGAGATGGAAAATATTTCATAGGCGGTTTATAGCAGTCTAGGCATTTACAGGACTTATGACCTGTAATGTAATTATTTATTTTTTACTTACTTACAAACAGTTTATTTTAAATTTTTGTAGCAAATTTTTGAACAGCAAACTTAAGCATTTGGTTTACATTTAATAAAAAAAGAGAGAAAATTTGCCTGTGTATCATTCACCGTTTTGCTTAAAGTTGAACATCTGTCCTCATCTCTTAACCAGATTTATTATTATTATTATTATTATGGATAACTTATACAGCGCCATTTTTTTAATATTATACCTCAAGGGCGCTTTACATAGTGATTCTATAGATAAACAAATCCAATTGGAGCTTTTAAACTTGTAATTTAATTAAAACAATTTATTTTTTGGTCACATGCTACGGATTTATTCTAATGATTAAGAGAACGCACCTCTGCTGGAAGAGCATTCCATGTCATAGGGTCTGCGACCGCAAATGCGCGTTCACTAAATTTAGTGTGCTATTTGCGTAGAGGTATAATAACTTTTCCTCTCGCCGTAGACGTAGCTGATCTAAGCGTGAGACGCCTGTCAGCTAGTTTATCTGGAATGCATAGTTCCCTTAGATATTCCGGAGCAAAATTCCCTATAATATATTCACTTTCATATACCAACTTGTAAAAATATATATATAATATATAATGGTTGATTTTTATTAATTGTAACGTAAATATCCAAGTTATTTACAAACAAAGCCAAGCATATCGGCAAAAGCATCCGGTCGGACCGTTATGTTTATGTTGTCAAACAAAACAAAATGGCCACCAACTGGTTGCTAACCAACAAACCAACATCGCTTGCGTTCTATGAAACATAGTGATAGGGCTTCTCTATAGGTTCACGCATTATAACTCTGAGAGTTATATCCTTTTGAATGCGTGGACTTCCACATTCAATTCTCTAAAATGTTCTCCATCTCTGAAATATGTCTATTAAATCAAACTCAATATATGTTCTTTTTGGCTTGCAGCAACAAAATGATTGGATTAAAGGCATTCTTGCTTCTGGTTATTGGGGTGGCTTCCGTCATCTGCGGAGTCTCCAGGACAAACGTGGAAGTCTCTAGATTCAGGGAATTTCTACAGAAGTCGGTTGATGGAACCTATCAAGGTAAAAAAAATACTAAAAGTAATTAATAAGTTTAATAGGTTTTTAATTTTTTTGTTTAATTTCTGGAAGGTTTTTTCAAGATTTTTTTTTAACCTATTTTTTTTAAATCGTTCTCTTGAGGAAAACATAATTTGTTTCGTAACATCAATGGAAGCTACAAAAGTTCTGACCTAAAATTCAGAATTTTAATTCGAGCGAGTCAGACTTGAACTTGCAACTTAAAATAAAAATACTATTAATATTTAAAGCGTTAACTTTGTGGTCAGACATTTAAATAAATGTTATTTAATATTTGTATATAACCACTCACCGACTTTTCTATGTCTACATTGCATATAATTTCTTGAAATTATACGCAATTGCGATACCCAGTACATAGTAAATAGATTATGGAGAGATGACGTCAATAATTCAATTAATAGACACCTCCAAAATCTCCTATACCATTGCCTACGAAATTCTGGCCGTTTGCTGTCTGCCCGGATGACCACCAAGGAGAGGGAAGAACAGCTGAAACTCAAAGTCTCAGGAGTGAGCTTTTAGCTGATACCAAATTAATTGATCTTGACCGAGAAGAAGAAAAATAAGCTTTCAGAAATAATTTTCACTCAGAGCTTCCTAGAAAAGGTTAAGGTTTTAAATAACTTTATATGTCTGATCTGTAATTTACTTACATGATAAATAGTATTATATCACAATATTCGTGTTTGATTACATAAATGGATTTTGGATATTTTCTAACGAACACCAATCAAAAAAGCATCGCTAAAATCATATAAAAAAGCCTAGAACTAACCCTTTCAATTCAATTTTTAAAGAATTTGATAAACTTTCAATTTATGACATATCAAACAAAAATCTATTATACAAACGTTCGAAGAAAAAAAGCCCTCTAATTTACAAAATTCTCGAAACCCTAGACTTATAAATTATTTAACTTTACGCAGATACAATATAACAGCAGCTCTTAACAACTATTTATATGTTAGGAAAAAAACTTTCAGAAATCTTCAAATTAACAGCAAATAATAAAACATTTAAAAAACAAATGAGAACTACCCTATCCCCAAAAATTGTCTAACTTTGACAGTATAATATTTTATTTCGAGGAATCTGTTTTAGGTAGTAAAAATAGAATGTTTATAAAATTTTATACATAAAATATAATGTAAAACGAACTCGCTTTCCAAGCAAAAGTTTTCAATCTATTATAGAGGTAGAAACGTTATTATTAATTATGTATGCTCAAACCATTTGTAATTTCAAATTATATTTTGTAAAAAAAATATTATTAAAATTAACATATTTTCTTCTAATAAAAATAGATTATTAGATATAATTAAGATTCCTACCTACGTTAATTAATACTACTAATCAATTATTTATATTTGATTAGTACTAATCTACTAATCACAAATAATAACTAGAAACAAAATAATATATAATCAGCAATATAATACATACTCCCTACGCAATCTTGTTATATTATTATTTAATTGTTTCAAAAGATAACATTGTTATTTACATGTTAACTGATAGTGGTATTATTTTTAAAACTTTGTAAAAATAAACCTTTTTTATCGGATAGATTTGCTACGATATTAGATAACTTTTGTTTTTAAGATTTGTTTTTGATATAAAAAATAATACATTTACTTACAAAAATAATTTTACCATCAATATTTTGAGTCTATCGAAAATTTTTGTAGACAGCTGGATTCAACCTCCTTGGAAATAATAAATATTTTACAACAGAGATAAAGAATTAAGCGTTTCTTAGTATGTAGGTGAAATAATTAAATCAGAATGTCACCTGTATCATAGAGGTTTCAGCTCTTAAATTCTACAGAAGTCAATAGATGGAAGAATTGAGTGAATATAGATTCAAACATAGAATGGTGAATGTTACACAGTGTGTAAAGTGGCCATTTGAATCAACCAAGAACATTTAATAAGCCCTGTTAATGCCTTAACTTCCGTATACTTGACTTCTAATAAGTACAGAAGAGAATTAATAGGCTTGATTCATGCTATTCATTCATAATTCATTTAATCATTAAATCAAATGCAATTTTCCACTCTCACTTTCCTTCAACCATCCTTTACCACTCCTTTTCAATTTCCTTCCTTTCCACTATCTCCTTGTTTTGTCCATATTTATCTTATTTTAATAAATAGTATATTTATTATTTATATAGTTTTAACTTTAAGCCGTCGTCGCTTTATTATAGTATTATTTAGTGAATACATATAATTGGATGGCATGCCCTACTATGTATACATTTTATTTAGTTTTTTTTTTTTTAATATTTATTTAACCTGTACATCTGTTTGTATTCGAAATAAATAAAATAAAAATATATTTACATATATAAATGTTTCTTCATCTCTGTTGTGATATCGTTATGATTTAATAGCTAAGAAAGTTGATCAGGAAATGTTAAATTTTTGCATAACGTGTATATAATTATGTTACTTCAAATTTTTTGTTTTTACAAATCTTGTTTTAAGATTACATTTTAAAAAAAAAAATGAAAACGTGTTATTTTTATTTAATTATCTAAGTTAACATATCTAAAGATTTTTTTGTTCACTTTGTGGGACTCACCCCGAAACCATTACCTGGTCTACTTTCGAATTAAAAACGGTGCAGAAGGTTATTTATGCATGTCCTTTACGTTAGCAACAAAATAATCAAAACATCTAAAATACTAATTATTTAGCACGGATCAGGGACGAAGGAGCATATGAAGCAAGTGAGACTGAGCCTCACAAAGAAATCATTGCTATTCACCAGTACCTAATATGTTTTTTAATTCGCATCATATCAACACATACAAGCTGCAAGACTAACTTCTATTTTTATAAATTGCTTTTTTATATTTTTTTTAATATCACAAAATCTCTAAACTTTGTCAAATAAAAAATGTAAATAGGGGCTAGATTTTTTACTTTCTATGCGCTCTGTAGCTGCAAGTCGTGCTGTAATCTAGCTCCTGTATATCATAATTGGAAACGAGGAACAAGAATCCCAACCATCCTTGCGCTCTGTAGCTGCAAGACGTGGTGGGATATTTATTTATTGTACAGCGCCCTTGAGGTGATTTTCACAAAAACGGCGCTATATAAATTATCCAAATATAAATAAATAAATACACTTTATAGCGTTCGTTATATTATTCAAATCATCATAACCGGACGAATTCCACACATTTTTGTCATTGGAAAAAAAAACGCAATAAATAATTTGTTTATATGAGAGCAACCGGCAATCCAACGATTTTTATAAACTGACCGATTAAAGTTTCTTTTACGAAACTTGACAGTTTGTGAAATTCGTAAATCACGAGTAGGTCTTCGAGATGAAATTATTTATTTTTTTATAATAAAATTTAATGTATTTACCTTGCCATTTTTAATTAATTCATTCACACACCTTAAACCAGCACATAGGACAATATCAGCGATCTCCGAACCCATTTTACATATAAAGTTTGCACATAAATTCAAGTAAATTATTTAAATCTTAATCAATGGGGGGGGGGGGGTCTTTGACTTTTTTAGAGACATAAATATTGAATAATACTTCGATCTGTTGACTGTGCTATCGCATCCGCACTAAGTTCACTTCAAAAAAAGCTGGGCTTTTAATCCTATACAAAAAACAATATATTTATATATCAGGTTGTGGTCCCGTGGCTAGTGTCTCAGACTCACGGACCAAAGGTCCGTCGTTCGAATCCCAATCTACCCCAACTTGATTCCATTTTCTAATAGTGAGCTATTTACAACTCGTTGATGAGAATGGCCCTCAAAATTAAATATTTGGGTAAATCATAAGAGCACAAATATTTCTTTTTACAAACAAAAACAAAATATATATATATATGTGTCTAACATACATGTGACTCATATAAAGATAAAAAACTATCAACCATTATAAAAATGATATTATGCCTATCCTTAAAATCTGAGTTTCACTAGAAATTTGGTATCAAAGACGCCACTGGCACTGGCACGGATGTCAAATTGCTGACAGTTAGGGAAATATAAGGTAATCTCAAATCCACACTCAAAAGTAAAGAGAACTCTATGGACAACTACTACAAAAGCAGAAGCACGCAATGGTATCATGTGTAGAGTTCACAGGGGTTCAGTAAAGTTCTGTTAGGACATTAAGAATATTAGATTACTTAAATTGGGTTATCGCTGTTACTTTCGCGCTGTACGAGTATAACCGAATAAGAAAATTGCTGTATGACCGAATAAGAGTCTTTAAATACTCTTCTTGGTGCTTGGCAATCCTGATTGGAATCTTCCCCTTCAGGAAGGGTTACCTTACTTTTTTTTCCTTCAACCCATCAGCGTTTGAAATCTCTTTGGGTTATCCTTGATCACTGGACTACGCAGTTTTTAATAGGTCATGGTTAATTTATTGTCAAATTATTTGTTTTTAATCATGTCGACCCTTTTTTTGTGCTGCTGCGGATATCCTAATCAATATTCTGAACACATCTTGTGGTTTTCACCTTTTTTTATCTATATGAATATCAAATGAAGCTCCTCGCTACGAACCGTGGCCCAGTTATAGGTCTTGTCGGATCAACAGATCTGGTGGCTTCCAAAACGAATTTCTAGGCTTTAAAAAAGTTTTGTTATTATTTCGGCAAATTGATCATGTCCAATCAATTTAATCCCAGTCAGAGAAATATGATAAGGCTTCTAGATTGCAAATAGCTCCTTTAGGCAGCTTTACTTTTTCTGCAACGAGCATTTTTTCCGTGGCTCTGCCAAGGAAACTTATGTCCTCAGATGAGGTGTAATTTATTTGGTGAGCAAGCTGTCAATCGGAATTTACCAAAAGATATGATCTTTTCTTATAATATGTTTTTAATGTTTTGTATATGAATGAAATTGTAAAAAAACCGTGATGTTTCAGAACCCATCACTCCTGAACTAGCTGAGCTTCAGAATGAGTGGGAGAGGAGTGGAAAGTTCGAGGGAGACATCGCCTTGACACCAGAGCAGATCGACAACTTCGTGGAAGAGTATGCTGGCAAGAGAAACGCTATCACCAACAGCAGGCTGCTCTGGACTGGCAAGACTGTCTACTACACGATCGCTGCATCATTTAGTAAGTCAAATATGTATTAGAAGCGACAAGAACTTCTATATGTACGAAAAACGAAGATTGTTAAATATTTTAACGGACTGTTATCGTCTATTCCCTGTCCAAGTTGATGAAGAATATCAGCCTTTACCAATAATACTTGTTTATAACAAAATAATTGAGATAATTACACATTGACATATCACCGCATCAAAAATGATGATGCTTAAACACAGGCAAAAAGTTAAATGTTACAGTGTGTAAAATGGCCACTTAAACTAGCCACTGAGAAGTCATGGGTACTGTTAAACTTTTCTATTTCCTTCTCTCAAACGTTTTCAATCTCTATGGTAATATTTTAGTAACAATATGACAACATGGTACGCTTATATTGTAAGTAATATTTTGCTTATCCTTTAGTTACATTTAAGTTTGTAAGTGAAAATTCTTGATGGAAGTTCATTGTAATTTATTATATAAATAAAACACGAGTGATACTTTAATCCACAAATTTGGAATATCCAGTGACCGGTTTCATCGCTTTCGCGACATCTTCGAGACTGGTAGAAGATGTCGCAAAAGCGATGAAACCGGTCACTGGATATTCCAAATTTGTGGATTAAAGTATCACTCGTGTTTTATTTATAAGATAAATTACTTTAGTTACATGTTTAGTCCCAGCACTCATACATGGAAGTGAAACATGATACACGCAGAAGAAGGATAAATGCAGAATAAATGCGGTCGCTCAGACAAATCTGTAAGAAATCAATGAATAACAGGATTATGAACGATGAAATCAGGTGATAATGCAAATCTCAAACAGGTGTAATTGATAAGATTAAGAAAGGATCGCAAAGATGGTTTGGTCATGTAGAACAAATGGATAACGAAATGAAAGAATGGTAAGCAAGTATACATGGCAAGCAAGAATTGTAAAATAGGACGTGTACGACCAAGAAAAACATGACATGTTCAGATAAATTCAAGTCTGGTCTCGTTTTTTGACGTGTCTGCTTTTGCAGACACAATTGAAGGACACGTATGACAAGATAAATAAATGTGGAAGAAACTTGGAACGCTTGTCAGGATTAATATGTGTGACAGTCTATTCTCAGCTTCATCCTCTTTTCCTACCCCTACGAGGAAATGGCGTGATGGTAGTAGTAGTAGTAATTTTATTATTTTCATATTAGCTGCTGCACAAGTTAGCGCTGTAGAAAAGGCTATCGCTGACATCACCGCAGCCTCTTGTATCAAGTTTGTTAAGAGGACCACCGCCAACGCCAACTACATCAACGTTATTGTAAGTAATTTTGTTCTTATTGGCTCGGGTTTTTTCAACAATAAATACGAGGGTCGATTAATATGCTCCACCTCTAAAATATTTTGGAATGGATAAAAAAAAGTTTTTATGCTTAATTATTCAATTCAATTCATTTTTTTTAAATATAACATTTACATTACTAAAAATTAGAAATTTTAGGCGGGAAACATGCTTTTAGTAATAACAAACAAAATTAAAAAGAAACGGATATTTCCTTGGTACCCACACTCTACACTACGCACATAGATGCGTTTCTACTATCATCTCCCAGGGAACAGCCAAATGTGAACCAAGTGTTTTTACAGTTATTTACTAGGAAAAAGACAATAGATCCTGTTTACTGTATACGAAAATAAAACAGGGACGAGTTTAGGTTTGGGTATTATCTATTGTCTTGTTAACCTTAATAATAAGTTAAGGAATGCTATCTTTGTTTACTTTTTTATATTTTACTTTTTGTGCTGTTACATGTTCACTTAATTGCCATACTTACTAGTTCTTTCCTCAATGTATTATTATTGCGTTTTTTAAAATTATTTTTTATTATTAACTCTTTTAAAATCATTCTTATGTTGTTGAAATTCCATTTGTCGATGCGTTTTGAAGCTGCAAGACTTTTTGTGATGTAAGCTATCATATTATATTTATTTTATTATGTAAATGTTATCAACTATCAAATATGCAATTAAGTAAATGGGGTCTAGAATTCCAACCGTCCATGCGCTCAGACTTGTTGTTATCTAAATTCTAATTTTATAAATTTGCTTTTTATTTCGTTTTTTTAAATATCACTTAAACTCTTAACTTCATTGTAAAAAAAAAAATTCAAACTAAAAATGTAAATAGGGGCTAGATTTCTTATTTTCCATATATCCAATATCCAGAGCGATGGTGTTCACCATAGCGGTGGCCCTTCCAACAGGCATAATCATAGGCAGGTTAATCCTGTATATCGGAATATAAAACAATCTATGCTGACGCTGTCTTAGGTAATTATCAGGAACATGCAAACCAATGCTTATCATACTCTCAGAATTATTGATCATACCGCGCAACAATTGATAAAAATATGTAGTCAAATACACATTCCTTCTAGTCTCTAAACTGTTGTAGCCAAGCATACCCTGGAGATTAATCGACTCAGTTTCCTTGGACTCGTATGGACCTCTTCCAGCGAAGCCCCAACATACGAGTATGTCTAGCTTCCTGGATCAGTATTGCAAACGCTAACTTTATCGGTACATTACGAGACGTTATAAATAAATTTCCTACTATCTCTATCTTCCTCAAGTATGTTCTACCAACCTGTATTTATGTGTTTTCATTACGTCATCTCAGATATCGTATGATTAAATTCAACCAATCGATAAGCGCGGAGACTTTACTCCGCGTTCAATGCTGAATTAAAATTAGGGTATTTCTTTTTCGTATTTTAAATAGGCTTCTGTGATAAAAAGCAGCCGCTTCAAAATTACTAAAAATTTAAATGACACATTAAGCAATAAGTCCTCATTTGAACAAGATTTTTTAATGACCTTTAACAATTCACGAGACGGAAAGTTTAACTTTGTTTTTCGTGGAAGCAATTATTTTACCAAATATAAAAGGTAAAAGAACAGCCAGATCTTACAGAAACAACATTCCACTAGCTAATAAGGTCGCTCATACAGACAAAACTATTCTATGATTATTAATCAACTACAGCTAATAGCAATACAACAAACCGGAGGGACTTAGGTCAAAAATTGCAAGCGCAAACCGAAACCATCCGTTACACCTTTGTTGTTAAACTTAAATCGGATCTAAAAATTCGAAATGCTTTCGTTCCATGCAATTGATTATTAAAAAATAATTGTCTACAAAAGCAAGAGTATTTGCCTCTTAAACATAGTTTCATTGATGTTAACGTTGATGTTATGTTAGTGATCAACTGAAGGAATGTCTCAATCAGTTAAGACTGTTTATATTAAGTGTTATATCTACTCATTAATGCTAATCTGTTAAAGCTTTCATTAGCCTGTTGATTGTCTTAAAAAAAAATTCAAAAATACCGTTAATGCTAATTCATTAGGGCTTTCGTAAGCCTGTTGATTGAAAAAAATCAATAACACAGACAACCATTTATTTATATATTCTTCAGAACAACAACAGCTTTTTACTTCACAAAAGTCAACACATGAAATAGTTGAGGAAATGAAGATGTGTAAATAAAGACAAAATTGTGAATGCTACGCAGTGTTTATTGCGGCCTATCAAACTAGTCAATTATAGCTTTTAAGCACTGTTGATGCCAAGACTTCCATTTTCCCTTCTCAGAAACCGTTTTTTCGCTCTGTTGCTACAAATGTCAATCATAATTTCATTCCCTAGGGAATGAAATCTAGCCGTGCCTACAAACATTTAGACATATACATAATATTGTTGATTCATCAATCGCACATTTCTTTCCAGGGTTCTAACAGTGGATGCTACTCCAACGTTGGTATGACCGGTGGAGCTCAGGTCCTCAATCTCCAATTGAACACTCCTGGAAATGGCTGCTTCCGTCATGGAACCATCGTCCACGAATTCTTGCATGCCGTTGGTTTCTACCACATGCAGAGCACACACAACAGAGACGAGTTTGTCAGGATTGTTTGGGACAAGATCCAAGCCGGTAAAAAGCCTATTAATTTAAGAAGTTTTTACGTAGATTTATTTTCGAAAATTGTCATCCAGTGTAGATAAAACTTACACCAAAAAATCAAAGGTATTTCGATGTAACAGGATATATTTTTTGCATATTCTTGCGTTTTCATGGCACACCTGTATAATGAAGTTATACTCTTATGCAAATATTGCAACAAGAGTAGAAATATATCGAATAAAAAAAAAACATTGGTACGACATTTGAATTGGGTTGTGGTCCCGTGGCTAGTGTCTCGGACTCACAGATCAAAGGTCCGTGGTTCGAATCCCACTCTACCCCAACTTGGTTTCCATTTTCTAATAGTGAGTTATTTACAACTCGTTGAAAATGGCCCTCAAAATTAAATATTTGCGTAAATTATGAGAACGCAAATATTTCTTTAAAAAAAAGAAACAAAAGAAAAAACAAAAACATATCGGCGTGCCATCCAATTTCGTCCTATTTGCTTTATCTGCTCCAAAGTTTTGAAACAAATGACCTTTTTGGAAAGAAAAACCTGCAAAAATCAATATTTCTCAAACACTTCGAGCCATAATCGGCAATTTTTTAAATTGTGATTAACAAAACCAATCGGAAGACGATTCTCCAGTATATAGTGCTTTTACAGATCTTAATTCAGTCTATTGTCAAACAGTGATAATTGATAGCAAAATAAAATCTATAATACGAGTAGTTGCCTCATATTATTTTGCTTTGTTTCAGGAACTGAGCACAACTTCAATAAGTACAGCTCTTCCCAAGTGACCAACTTCGATGTTGCTTACGACTATGGCAGTGTGCTCCACTACTCAGAATATGGCTTCAGTACCGATGGCTCCAAGACAATTGTTCCTCTGCAGGTAAACCCTAAACAGATTTAAAACTTATCAACAATATCTCAGTTCTTTCTAAAGAGTGTAAATTTCAAAATTAGTTTAGAATAATGTGGACGAAAAACCCCCAGACTGGAAATCTAAAATTTTCGAATTAGTTTGAAGATGTAATTTATTGTTCAATCGGTAGTTTTGCTAATTTAACTTCAATTTTTGGTAGTGTAAGCGTGTGTGCTCTGAGTACACAGATGTAAAACCTTATCAAAGTTGGAGCGTATTAATAGCAACCGATTTAGCAATATGAGCAAAACTCACCCTTCACATAATAGCCAGGATTTTTGAAGACCATGAATTGGAGAACAAGAACTAATTTACGATGAACCGTCGCAATAGATCTTCACAGGTCGCAGTGACGTCAGAAAGTTATATAGACCTGACCTCCATCAACAATAATAAGAATAAATAAGCATCAATATGCAGAAAGAAGGTATTCCGGAAGTATTTAATAATATGTACTTTAATTGATTGGAAACGAAGAAAAAAAGGGCATGAAATTTTCCACTAACTGGGAATTAATTCATTGAACATGATCAGTGTAGTGAAATAATAACGAAACCTTTTTAAAGCCGTAAAATTATTTTTGGTATCCATTAAATTGGTTTTATTAATAATAATAATATTTGTCTAATTTATATTGCGCCATTCTTGTTAAAAATCACCTCAAGGGCGCTTTACAATTGTATACTTAAACATACATTTTAATTAAGCTAAAGTGACATATCATATGTTCTGATTTAAAATTGAGGGTATGATACACTAAAGAAATGAGATTTTAGTTGGGATCTGAACTGACTAGGACTGTTGATGATTCGTAAGTTTGACGGCAATTGGTTCCAGGCAGAGGGGCTGGCAACGGCAAAAGCACTATATCCGAATGTAGTTTTTGGGGAGCGCCGGATTTAGACAAATTTTCTTCTGCCTGAATCGAATGCTGATCCAAGAGTAGATTTTCTTTGACATGTATTTACCATTATACAAAGGTCCGATAGGTATTTTGGAGCCATTTCATGAAAGGATTTGAATACTGTCCAGCAAAGCTTATATTTTATCATCTCTGGGCTTTTTAACCAGTGCAAATCTCGAAGATGTATGATGTGAGAATATTTTTTTACTCCCGTAATAAGCCTTGCGGCTGCATTGTAAACAGATTGAATTGGAGCTTAAGATAGTTACAAAAACTTGTATTTGGTAATGATTTATGTTTAAAGAAATAGGAAACAGACAATTTTGAAAAATGTGCATCGGCTACTGATCAACAATAATAATGTTAAATAATTTTACGTGAATTATTATGAAAATAAAACTTTGTTATCAGTGTTACACAATTTTATTATTTTACAAGAACACAACTGTGGTCTTCCAATGGGATCTTCACTCTCCCCTATTTTAGCTGATATCTTTTTAGATAAATAAGAAACCGATTTATTTTCATCCAAACACCCACTAGTCAATAATGTACTCCATTGGTTCCGTTTTTTGGACGACATCTGCTGTTTTTATCAAGGGTCATCCCGACAACTAGATTCTTTCCTTAACCACGTAACCTCCTACATCACAACATAAAATTCACCCTGGAATCCAATGATGACAATTCCCTAAACTTTCTAGACTTAACCTTAAAAATCGAGAACAATAAAATTGCATTTAATATTTACAGAAAACCCACTCACACAGACTTGGTCATTCCGGCTTCATCTTCACACCCTATGCAACATAAATTGGCCAGTTTCCACTCAATGCTTAACCGATTGATCAATATTCTACTGAGTTCCTCCAACTTCCAAACTGAACTAAACATTATTAAACTTATTGCCCATAATAATCAGTATGACCCCAATATAATTGAAAAAATGCTAAAACGCAAACAAAATAACAAATTGAGTCAAACGTTTTTATATTCTAGCGGTGGTGATATACCTAACAACCAACAAACCTGGCGTAGAATTATATACATTGGACCTCTGTCTAGAAAAATAAGTAATCACTTTCCCACAGCTATAAACCCGCTTTTTATACTAATAATAATATTGCTAAATCACTATTTAATTCTAAGTTAAAAACAGAGCTGCTAAACAAGAGTGGCATTTACCAAATATCATGCGAATGCAAAAAAGTCTATTTTGGACAAACAGCGCGAAATTTTAAAACTAGGCTAAACGAACACCGCCGTTGCCTGACCAATAATAATTTCTCGGAATTTGCGAATCATATAATAGACAGTAACCACTCATTTCATAATCACACCCAAAAACTCCTGCACCAAGTAAATAAGAAAGGCAGTAAAATGAATAATTTAGAAATTATAAAAATTCACATAAAATTAAATTCTGAGAACAACCTAATTTATAATCACACATTTAACCACCCCTCGCCTTTATTGACTATGTTCCCTTTACGACCACCCTCACCGCACTCACCCTCTTAAGCTAGGGTTTCCTGGGACAGCGGTGCCTGTATTTTAACGGCCGTAGTAAACGGTGATGCGGTGGACAGCCATCGTAACGGTGACTAGAGTGTAGTTTCCTAGGAAAACGGTTTTATCAACCCCATTTAACACCGTTTCCCTAGGAAACCACTCTCCAGTCGACGTTACGACGGCTGTCCACCGCATCACCGTTCACTACGGCCATAAGGATGCGGGCACCGCTGTCCTAGGAAACCCTAGTTTTAGACCCGCGTCTGTTAACACTCTCTTAGCCGAGCGATATCTTCCCACACATTAAATCTTAGACTTAATTATTGCAACTTCCACTTATGTGCTAAATTTTAAGAAATTAATACGACTTAATGTTCTGTCCATGTTTTCATATCTGTATTTAAGATAACCATCCATTCATATGCCAACACCTTAGATAAGGAAAAAAAAAACCCTGCTCTAAGTTTCACTGATTAATCTGTTTATTTTTTGTTTAGATTCGATGACATTGTGAACAATATTCTGTGTTTATTATATTAGTTTTATATCACCCGTCGATGGGAGGAGTGCTCTCCCGAAACTATAGTTGTGTTCTTGTAAAATAATAAAATTGTGTTACACTGATAACAAAGATTTATTTTCATAATAATTTATAATGAAGTGTTACGAAGTGAATGCCGATTCAATTAAAAATATAATTTTCCGTGAATTTACGATGACGTAAATATAAAAAAGACATTGACTAGTTAATTAAACATTCTTTTTATCTCATAAATCTTAAATGACATTGAAAATTCAATTTGTTTCAGACTACATCGGCAACCATTGGACAACGCGTTGGAATGAGCGCTGGAGACATCCAGAAGCTCAAGAAGTTGTACACTTGCTAATTTTTCTAATTAAAATCCCGTGAATTGAAAGATTCAATAAATTTTCTGATATGTTAAATCGCTTTTTTCATTTTTACTTAACGTGTTCGACTAGATCAAACCCTTCCACTTTAATATGTGGAGACAAATGTTGCCTTGTCGTTTGCCATAATAAGATCACCAGAGGTGCAGAGTTCTTGCATCAGCATGCATCTCAGTAAGTGGCTGTCGTCCAGTTTCTCAATCACATATGTTTTTCGATGTGGTTTTTGTTTATGTTTATATTTTTGTTTATGTTTGTGGTTATATTTATGTTTATGTTAATATTTTGTATATATTTATATGGTAGAATTGGCTCTGCACTATTTAGCCATTTTACTGGAAAAAAAACAAAAGTCGCTGAGCAACTTGACAGATCACGAAGGAACATGATTAATTTTATATTTATTTATTTATTAATTTATACTTTTACATTGTTTGTATTTTTTTTTATACAGAATAATGTTCCCTCACTGGGGTGTCCCGTGCCGAGGGAAACATTTTACAAAATGTGAGACATGCCTAAGATTAGCTATTGAACAAAGTTAACATAACAATAACAATAAAAAAAACGTAATTAATCCAACTAACCTAATTATAATTAACATAATAAACAAAAAAAAAACTAAAATATTCATAAAAAACATAACCAATTTATTATTTGGGCCAATATAAAAAAGTTCATAAACAGTGCACACATTTTACCTATATGGCTTGATCCACTCATCGATTCGTGCGCAACCCACCTCCACTATCAATTTTTTAATAGCAATTTTATATTGTGAGAACTTACTAATTGTCCTTATGGATAATGGAAGTAGATTGTACACTTTAACCGAGAAGTAGGCCAATCCTCTTTGACCGAAGGTGTATTTATTTTTTTGTTTTTTGCAGCATCAGGGTGGAGTATCTAGTAACTCTTGTATTTGTAAAGGGGGTAGAGAATAATGTTGACGTGCGTATAGTAACAAAGTTTTGACATAAAGTTGTTTTATAGATTTGACATTAAGATTTTTAAATATATCGAGGGAGTTAGTTCTGATTGGGACTCTTAAAATGATTTTTATTAAAACCTTTTGTGCAATTATTATTTGCTCGATCAGTGTGTCATTTGCACATCCCCATCCAATTATTCCATATTCCAAAACTGATTGAGTTATTGCGTAATATATTTTTACAAGTTCTTTTAGGCTTATTATATTTCTTATAGTTTTAAAAAAGAAAATTTGCTTTTTCCATTTATTTTTAATATGATCAATTGATTAGTCCATCTTAAATTCCTATCTATATAATTTCCCAAATATTTAATTGAATCTACTCTGTCCAACAATTTACAAATACATTCAATATTTGGAATTTGGTTATTATAATTACAGCTTTGAATAAATAAGGAAAGGTTCAATAGATTACATATAGTTTTATTATTATACGGCGGCCTCCGTGGTGTAGTGGTCATGACGCTTGACTCACGCTCGGAAGGTTCCGGGTTCGATTCCCGGTGAGAACACAAAAATTAAAAAATGTGATTTTTCTCAAGTCTGGGTGTTCTGTGATGTAATTCACCACTATAATTGGGCCTCCTGGTCTGTTGTGGTGCAAAAAATAAAATGACAATGAAAATAAAATGAAAAAAATATTAATTTTAAATGTTATGTATTTTGTTTTCGAGTGATTTAATGTTAGATAATTTGAGTCTCACCATTTTTTTACTAATTTTAAGTCATTTTCAGTCTTTCCAAATACAATATATGATGAACCTCTTTGAGATAGTAGCACAGTACCATCATCAAAGCTAATTATAGAGCTTTTTATATATAAGTTACAAAGATCATTTATATAGATAAGAAACAAAATTGGTCCAAGTATGCTTCCTTGAGGGACGCCAAATGAAGTTAAGGTTTATAATAATAATATAATTACTTCATATTAGGCAACGTCTGAAAAAATTTCAATTTCTTCATGGACCAGGTGGATTTATCATCAATATGTTGAGTGGGTGAAATAATTCAATGAGATGAATCTCTCCTGCGTAAATAAAGGTTTCGGCTCTCTAACTTTACAAACATCAACAGCTGAACAAATTAAGGAATAAAGATGTTCAAATGCTTCAATTTAATCAAAAATTATGTCAAGTACAATGAAATAAGTTATCAGTTAAATCAATGTTTAAATTAGTCACACGCTTGCTACTAAATTATTATAGTGGTGAAATTAATAACCTTTCTATATTTGTTTATATAAATATGTGTATGTGCTTTTCATTCCATTCCTTTATTTTTCTTCATTCATTCAGGTATATTAAATTACATTTTGTAACAAGTAAATTACGAACTTTTTAATTACTTCTACCATAACTTTTTAAACGTGTTTTTATTAACCTAATTTTTGAACCTTTGTACTCGTATAACTGCTACGTATTTTTTTTATAAACTTTATTATGTATTAAATAACAAAAATTTTATTGTAAAAGCCATATTAGCATTTAATGTATAAATATATATATATATATGGACGGAATGGTGAATGTTACCAGCCAATGACAGATCATAAGCCCTGTAAATGTGTAGACTTCTATATTACCTTCTCTAAAATGTTCTTCATCATTTTTGTAATATGTTAATATTAATAGCTCTCCTGGGAGTTAATTCTAGTCAAAATATTGTTAAATTTAAAATAATTTAACTGTGCCAAATAATATTGAAATACGCAAAACCCGAGATTATACATGTCCTCAAATTAAAATATTTTGAATGATGACATTTAAAATTAAGTGTTGCCACGCAATATAAAAAAATACGTAATAATCCCGATCGATAAATTTCAATCGATTTTCAATTGGAATTGTTAAAACGATAAACGGTAAGAAATTTTTGTAGCATCAGGTAAAATGTATTAATGACAAGTGTTGCCATCGTAGTCACACATGATAACATTATCAAATAGGTACCCCCACCTTTAAAGATTGTAAACGAGGACTAAATTCAACCCCTTGGGGGTTTAACTGCTTACTATTTACAAAATTCAGATCCCTGTTAATATTAATATATTAAATCAAAGATGGACAAAATTTTCGATAACGGAATATGAAAGGTAACGCATTTAGAAAGCTTGTGACCTGTTATTGGCTGGTTTAAGTGGCCACTTTTCACACCGTGTAACATTCACCATTTTGCCAACGTTTAAACATCCATATTCCTTTCATTTTTCCATCTTTGTGAAGTTGAAGAGCTGAAACCTTATTTGATTTTGTATACAATTGTAAAGTGAACTTCTTATCGGCTTACGAGTTTCTTCTCCATTACTTTAAATACATATATTGTGCAAAAATCGTAATATATAATACGAGTGTGCCTGTACATATTTTTTTGTTTTATTTCTTTAAATTGAGCAACTTAATAAGTTAATAGAAGCTGCAACAAAATAAACGAGTTTATTATACGAGTATCTAGTTTGGATAAGAGGAACGAATGAACAGCAAAAGAACGGCTATAAAAAATAAAAAATAAATTCATTTATTTTATTTATTATCTATTACATTAAAAAATAGTAGAAATATATTAACAATGCTAGAGCCATTAAAAAAAATTCACTGTTCATCCAATAATACATCACATATAAGAAAAGAGTTTACAAAATGTATTTATTTATTTGACACTTTATATACATACAAAGGCGGGCATTTTTCCTTAAGGCAATTTCTTCATACCTACCCAAACCGTTCAGTTTGAGAAAATTACAAATATATGGACATATTGAATCTGTCAGTTTTATACAAAAATTAAAAACAAAGATTAACAAAATAAAAATACATTAAAAAAAAATTACACTATACTATGAAGAGAGGAAAGGAGATGGGAAGGAAAGAAGAAAGATAAAGGAACTATTTAAATATTTAGATAGTGACATTTTAATCTTGACTTAAATGTAAATAAAGAAGGGGCGTCTCTAACATCAGAGGGTAGATTATTCCACAATCGAGCGGCTACTACTGAGAAAGAGGAGGCAAGAAAATTAGAGCTATGACAGGGTATTAAAAGGGTTCTCTCGTTACTAGAACGAAGAGATAGTCCGTGTTATGAAAGAAGTTGGATGAGCTCTCTCAGATAAACAGGCAAAGAAGGATTTTTTAAAAGAAAATAGTATGTGTGCGACGTTTGTATTTATGTTTATGTATATGAATGTGTGTGAATTAATGACAAGGCTGAGGGTGAGGGTGTGTGGGTGCGTAAGTAAAAAAAATGTAATTTAAAACGTGTATTTTCATTAAAAAGGGTATAAGAGAGAACTTGGTAAGAGATTTGACCAAAAAGAAAATAAATTAAAAAGTAGTTTATAGCTTCTTTCGAAACTTTCTTCAAAATTTTTTTAGGGTAAGTTATGATGTTTTGATTACATTTTTAAAAAGTATTGTTAGTTTTAAACCCTATTCTGAAGAAAGCATTTTAATTCAAGACTTAATTCGTCATATCGAATGAATAATGTGCAACGAGTTCCATATAATACTGTAGGTTACCACTAAATGCAGTGCAAACAATGTATTGTAAACAATAAACAAGGTAAATATGGATTTGGAAACTCAGGAAAACTAAGAAACATATGGCATGACCAAATCCAACAAATACCTTAATATGGACTTATCAAAAGTATTTGTAATCGAAGTGCGTGCATGATAAGATGTATGAATGTAGAAGAAGAGAGGTCTGCATGTAAAGACGGAGTGATGTGGCGTTCTATTCCCTCTGCCTAGAGTCTGCCTACCATATAACGGGCATTTCAGCACACGACAAGTATTTTAAGGTCTAGTCATGCAGCCGGCATTGTTCGGAGTCAGGCATATTTAATAAAGTCATCTAAGATTATTCAGTACCGGAAGGTTTTTGAGATTTTTTATAAAATAACAGCCACCCCTCTCCCCTCGTGGTAATGAACCTCGTGTAGAGGCCGGCAATGCATGACGCCCCTCCGGGTATTATGAATCTATAGATTAATATTAATTATATTTATTTACGCGTATGTACGTGCATTTGTGTATACGTATATGTCCATGTGTGTATTTGTTTGTATATGTATAATATATATGGATGTTCATGTGTATATATGTAAGTATGCACAATTACGGACAAAGGCATTATACTTTTCTGGCCCCTAAGCTATACAACTTTTTAATCAAGGACATATTGGCGAACAAAATAAAAAAAATACATTTTTAAAGCTAGAGTCCATAAACGGATTGCTTAAAAGACTAGATAGGAAGCTGAGGAATATGTTTCATATTTAAGAATATAATTTTAGTTTCTTGAATATCCATTTTCGTTTTATTGATGTAGGTACGTTTTTAATTTTTTATTTTTTTATTTCTTTTGAATTTTTACAAAATTGATGTGAAATTATGTACAATCATGTATAAAATGAATAATACACTGACACTCCGAAACGTGCCTGTGGACCAGTGGAGTGGCTACATCCATAAATAAAAAATTTAATGTATTAAATGTAGCGTACCTATTGTATAAACATTTTTGTTTACTATGTATTAGTATTTTATATTGGATTAAATAAATAAATAAATAAAATATATACATATATGCATATATTTTATTTATTTTTTAAGCAATAACCCGCTAAGCCTCTGTTTTGGGGCTGTCAGCAGGTGGGATAGAGGAGATATGGAAGGAGGTAATGAAAAATATACCACAACACCCAGACCAATTGAGAAAAAACCTTTTCATGGATTTTTTTTCCCGTGACGCCAGTTTCGCAGTTGGACGTCTAACCAACTGCGCCACGGCATATATATAGATGTACGTGTATATATATGTATGTATGTTGTAAGTGTTCATTTGGATATTTTTATTTTATTTTCTCATTGTTTTATATTTATTTACTATTTCTTCATCTTTCTTCTCTTCATCCATCTCACTTCCTCTCTGTAACTGTACGTTTTGTTTTTTATATTTTTGTTTTTATATGAAACCCGTAAAAAGTCTTGTTATTTGTTGTAATTCTGTATGTTTTGTTTATAATTATGACTGTTGGTGTCGAAAAAAAATTTTAATAAACGAAAATATAAAATAAAACAATCAATAATTTTTCAGAATCTACATTGATGATTCATCTGGCTGAATTAATTATAAATCTCACTTTCATTAATAGCGGTTTCCCTTTTTTTATACAATACACAGTCAGCGGCCTCCGTGGTGTAGTGGTCAAGACGCTTGACTCACTCACGGAATGTTCCGGGTTTGATTCCCGGTGAGAACACAAAAATTTAAAAATGTGATTTTTCTCAAGCCTGATTGTTCTGTAATGTAATTCACCACTGTAATTGGGCCTCCTGGCCTGTTGTGGTGCAAAAAAATTAAATGAAAATGAAACGAAAGTCAACCGATTAAACAGTTGGGGAAAAATTTATGTTTTAACATAGGCAGAATAGTAAATGTTACACATGTTACACAGTGTGTAAAGTGGGAACTCAAACCAGCCAATGACAGATCACAAGCTTTGTAAATGCCGAGACTTATATATTATATCTCACCAGCGGACCCAACAGACGTTGTCCTTCACGAACGTTGGCTTGCCTGCTATTAGCTTGGAAAAAGCCTTTTCATTGATAGGTAGGTACTTGTTTTTGATTAAATTCCAAAAATAAATTTTTCAATATTATATTGAATTTAAGTAGGTACCTAGGTACTTGTTTATGGTTGAATTCCAAAACATAAAATACTTATTTTTTCAAATATGGCATTCTTTTTGGAAACGTCAAACTCCGGTCTTCTCACCATCAGAGGAGTGTACTTATTTAGGAATACGATTTTAAAAAATGTATTGAATTTAATATTATTTTTGTATTCCCAAAAATCCAGTAAAAATAAATGGGTAGAAATCATAAGGAATATAAAAAAAATAATCTGATTGAGATCCACAAAAAACAAATGCTGATTGTAAACATTAAAAAACAAACTTTTTTATACACAAAACAACAATATCCTTCCATTTTTTTGCAAATGCTTTCTCCTCAAATGCAACTCTGGTAGATCGATAAATAAAAAAATTATGCTCCTAACTTCTTATTTACATATTCGATTGAAGATTTTGACATCTACGAACATACACAGTGCAAAGATTTATATTTCTCTGAAAACCGCGTGTAAATCGGTTAAGTCGTTTAGGAGTAAGGTGACATCACACGTACAGAAGAATTATATATATATATATATATAAAGATAAATCATTTCCCTCCCTGCTGCAAACAGTTTAACAACAACAAATAGATTGTCTCTATAGCAACACGAATCATATAGGTATTGTTTTTCTTTTTATGATTGATTTTTCTAAGATTCCATTCAGTTGTTTTTCAAGATTTAAAAAAAACAATAGATTATCATCTCATTCCGTTTGTCAAAAGATGTGATTCCAAGATATATTAATGATTGATGACGTTTCCTGAAAAACTGTAATAAGATTAAACTCTCAAACGTGAGCAACTATTTATTTGTTATAAAAATAATTATTATTCGGTTTTAATGTATTATCACTGAGAAATTCCGTACCCACGACATATTTATATTTTACAAGTTTGTTTAACACTAAAACAGCTAAAAAGATTCGATGCGAATTTCGATGGATGCTGAAATTAAGGAAGATCTAAAAAGGCATTTATTTGTTTATTCATTTGTACTTTTACATTGTTTGTATTCTTTTTTTTACACAAAATAATGTTCCCTCACTGAGATGTCCCGTACTAAAGGGAAACATGTCTAAGATTAGCTATTTACCAAAGTTAACATAATAATAACAATAAAAAAACGTAATTAATCCAATTAACCTAATTATAATTAACATAATAAACAATAAAAAAAACAAAAATATTCATAAAAAACATAACCAATTTATACAGACCAATTAAAAAAAAAAAATGAACAGTGCATACATTTTACCTATTTGGCTTGATCCACTCATTGATCCGTGCGCAACCCACCTCCACTATTCATTTCTTAATAACAATTTTTTATTGTGAGAACTTACTAATTGTCCTTATAGATAATGGAAGTAGATTGTACAAGAAATACTTGATGATGCTAAATATTATTAAATATTTGTACATGTATATAGCCACTGACTGACTTTTCCATGTCTACCGGTTTCGAGACGTATCCGTTTATTCGTCAGGACACTAATTAAACCAACATACCCACTTTACACATTCACCATAGTTGTTGCACCAAAATATAAAACCAACACGACATGCACTTTAATAAGCATCCTTATTGGCTGACGAAAAGGCTCGGAAGGCTACGCTCAAGAAGACAGCCTTCGATTTCACCGATTTCCCACTCAGCTTTGCCAAAAGGAAAATAAGAAGCGGGACCCTTCAACTCTGAAACTATTGTTATTTGAGTGAAGTATAAATAAAATGTTTTTCCCTACCATTTTCCATGCCTATGATTTCAGGAGAATGCAGAAGGCTGGCGACGAGGTCACCCAAATTCTTACGGAACGTGGTGGGTTTATGAGCTACCTGCATCGCTTCAAGCTTTTTGAGATCGACAGCTGCCCATGCGACGATAAAATTCTTCAAAATGTCCCTCACCTGTTGATGCATTGCCCCTTTTTCAGCTGTCAAAAACAATAGCTGGAGGCGCGATGCAGAAGCCTGGGTGAAGATCTTTGCGACATCCCATCGGTGATAAGTAATAAAGAACTCACACAAGAGGTAGTATCATACATGATCAATATATTGTTGGCAGTTTGTAAAATAAACCCTTTTTTAAAAAAAAAATATTTTTTAAATTATGTATGACAACGTGGACCGGACCATCTTCTAGGAATTTAGCAAACAACAGTTGTTTGCACTTTTGCGACACTGCGACAGTGACTAGGGCCTACCCAAAATCTACGAAAACTACCCTTCGAATATTTTTATCTGTTATGTTATCCATTGTGTTGAAGTGCTTTATCTTTTTTTTTTTTTATTGTTTAATTTTTAGCGCGAACACTTTACAAATTTACTATTATCCTCAATGTTTGTTTTTGTAAATTTAATTTTAAGAATTTCACTCGTCCATGCACTTTGTAGCTGCAAGACGATTAGTAATCTAGCTTCAAAAGGTGAATGTTATCAATTATCAAATATCCAAATTTAGTAAATGAGGTCTAGAATTCCAACCGTCCATGCGCTCAGTAGCTGCAAGACTTGTTGTAATCTAACTTCTATTTTTATGAATTGGTTTTTTTTATTTTATCACTAAATCTCTCTACTTTATTGTCAAACAAAAAATAAAAAAATGTAAATAGGGGCTAGATTTCTTATTGTCTATGCGCTCTGCAGCTGCAAGACGTGCTCTAATCTAGCTCATGTATATCATAATTGGAGACGAGGAACAAAAATCCCAACCGTCCATGCACTGTATAACTGCAAGACGTGGTGGAATATTACATTACATTTTTTTGCACCACAACAGGCCAGGAGGCCTAATTACAGTGGTGAATTACATCACAGAGCACCCAGGCTTGAGAAAAATCACTTTTAATTTTTGTGTTCTCACCGGGAATCGAACCCGGAACCTTCCGTGCGTGAGTCAAGCGTCTTGACCACTACACCACGGAGGCCGCCAATATTCTATTATTGTACAGCGCCCTTGAGGTGATTTTCACAAAAACGGCGCTATATAAATTATCCAAATATAAATAAACAAAATAAATTAAAAATATTCATATTGATTTGGAAAATACAATTAATTTTTCTCAATACATTTCACATATTTTTATCTGTTTTTGTAGTATGAGAGATTTCCCTTTTGGTGGTAATTTCATTATATTATACCAACATATAGCACTGTGTGCACAACAATATATAAATATAAACTATGTTATCTCAAAATTTAACATTCAATACAATATCCGAAATTATTCACCGAACTCATCATACATATTTCGTCTATCTCAAAAACGTATTAATTTTTTTATATTTAAAAGCGTAAATAAAAAGATTGTAATCTATTTTGTAATTATTTGACGTGTTATGCAATACTGGGATAAATGATAAAATCTCATTTCACGTACTTTACCTGTGATATAATCAAAAGAAAAAATATATTTTCTCTATTTACGACTATCAAAACAATTTGACAATAGGGGTCTAAGTTATTATTTTAATCAATTAAATAAAAGCGATGAGACCACACCGTGTGTAGCGCACAATAGGGAAATGTCACAAACTACGAATACCGGTAAAAATATATGAAATGGATTGAAAATAATTGGTTGTATTTTCAAAATCAATATGAATATTTTGAAGAAATGTTTTCAAATATAAATGTGATTTTTTTTAAATACGTTGCTAGAAAAACACGGCGTGTTTTTTTTAAAAAATTTTTTCAAATTTAAACATGCACAGAAAAATATAAAAGGAAAAAAAATTACATTTACTGAACCGCGAAACCGACTTGTCAGCAGGTTTCTTTTTTTTCCTTTTCAAAGAAAAACGTTAGAGAAATTATATAATTTTAAAAAGTAATATAAACATTATTAAGAACTAAAAGCATATGTATTTTTACAAAAAAATTAATAGATGGTTGTTAACATAAAATAATAATCAACACAAAGCCTTGTTACATATGAGCCATTTAATTATTTTTTCTTTAAAAGTTTTATCTACATTTTCTTTTAAGATCTGCTTAGGAATCTTATTAAAAAAATAGTAATTGCATAATAAAGCGTTCTTTGGCTATTCTTGTTAATATATCTTGGTACTGACAAGCTTTTACGTTGTGCCTTGTATTTTGTGTATGCATATTCCTTTTCTGGTAGTTACTACCAAATCGATATCTAGTAACAAATTTGAGCCAGAGAATAGCATTAACGGACAGGCACCCTTGCTTTTCAAAAAATTTGCGCACCTCTTCCTTATCAATTCTAGCTGATCTGTTTATTAATTTAAGAGCCGAGTTTTGTAAAGATTGAATTTTTTCAATGTTGGTTTTACAAGAAAAGCCCCATTGTTTGATGAGACGTCAAGATTTGTAATAAGAAATATGGATATTCAAACATTGGCAGAATGGTGAATGTTACACAGTGTGAAAAGTAGCCACTTAAACCAGCCGATGACAGGTCATAAGCCTTGTAAATGCCTAGACTTCCAAATTCCCTTTTTAAGGTATACTCCATCCCTGTTGTAATTTGTTAATCTTAATGACTCCCGATGAGGTGAAATCCAGTCCTTTGTCTACAAAAGTTTAGACAAACTCAAATATTGTAAACAATATTTTGAGTTTGTCCAAATGTTTGTAGACAAGGACTGGATTTAACTCCCTGGGGAGCTGTTTATATTAAGATATTACAACAGAGATGAAGAATATTTAAGAGAAGATAATATAGAAGTCTAGGCATCTACAAGCTTGACTGTCATTTGGTTTAAGTAATACTACACTGTGTAACATTCACCATTCTGTATTCGAACATCTATATTCCTTCAATTCTTTCATCTGTTGATGTTTGTGAAGTTAAAGAGCTGAAACCTTTATTTATGCGGGTGAGATTCATCTAATTGAATTATTTCACCTACATACTAGGCAACGCCTGGAAATGTTATTTTTTCAATTTCTATACTTCATCATGGACCAGGTGGATGTATCTATTATATTTATTATGGTAAATAAAGGTTTCAGCTCTTTAACTTCACAAACATCAACAGATGAAAGAATTGAAGGAATATAGATGTTCAGATATGGGCAGAATGGTGAATGTTACACAGTGTGTAAAGTGGCCACTTAAATCAGCCATTGAAAGGTCATAAGCCCTGTAGATGCCTAGACTTCTATATTACCTTCTCTTAAATGTTCTTCATCTCTGTTGTAATATGTTAGTAAAATATTGTAATTTTATTTTTATATTCCTAATAATTCATGAGGTTGAATGTTTAAGTGAATAAATATGTAGGTTTTTTAATTTCATAAATTCAAAAATACCCGTATTAAAAAATATATTTTAACACAGAAGGTTATCTCATGCATTCAATGTTTGGATGAGGTATAATTATGTATTAAATCAGGCTGTTTTCTGCAATATGCATAATTCAGGTTGTGTAGTCAGCTGACCAATGGTCAGATAGACAACATTTTGGTAAAGATGCTGATGGAATGATTAATGCTTCAAATAATTTAGTTACCGTAAAACGGGGTTAAATTGCACCATCAAGGGTAACATTGCATCAAAAAAAAAGAAGTTTTTAGAGACACCTGTTGTCATTGCTACTAACAATAACTCATTGTTTCTCCAAATATTCAATGGATGTCACTTTTCACTCTTACCTAAGGTTATTTTCCATTCAATATGGTACTTTGGTACTGAGCGATTAGCGGTTTGGGCTGGTTGTGCAGTTTTTATGAATAATTTCTATAGGTAATTCTTATCACATCTTCAACAGTGTGTATCATTCTAAGGTGAGTAAAGTGGTTTCGTATGTTGAATTTTGTCATGTATTTGATAATACCCGTATTTCTTACTAAATTTACCAAAAAATATTAATATTAATATTTCCATGTCCATGTGGAATCTATTAAGATACTGAAGGGGAAAAAAGTGATGCAATGTCACCCCGCCCTAGGGCTTACTTTGCAACATTTTTCAAAAAATTATAGCTTGTATATGAAACTACAAAATATACTTATAACCACAAAAAAGTAAAGGAAATATATTATATAACCATGACATTTATTGTCAAAAACACTACTCATCTCCTCGATGAAAAAAATCATTATAGCTGAAAAGTTATTAAAAAGTGATGCAATTTAACCCCGTTTTACGGTATCTTAAATAAATTGAAGTGGATAAATACATAGAAGTATTTCAATCTTACAAATTCAATGATTTAAAAATACATATAATAAAAAAATATCTTTTAAACTGAATTTCACCTCATACATTCAAAATTTGAATGAGGCATCATTCAATATTAGATCGGGCTGTTTTCTACAAAATGCTTTTTATAGGTTATGCGGTCTTTAAAAAAAAACAAAATTCTTTTGACATATAATTACATTATTTTTAAAGTTATGAACACAAATGAATTCAGAGTTTCTTGTCAATTAATTATACGAATATAAATATTAAATTATGTGTTCGATACATAATGACACAAGATATATCAGAGTTTTACTAGGGCTGGTTGTTTTCTGCAAAATGCACATCTTAGGTTGGTCAGCCAAACTTTAAAAAATATTAAAACTGGTAACCTCGTATATCATTAAAAAAAACATACATTAAAAACGAATGCGTGCATTATTTATCATTTGTCAAAAGTAACGAATAGTCCATCTCTCATGTAAATTGGATTATTCACTCTTTACACAAAAGTGCCATTATCTCAGTTTCATTTTTCAACGACTGGCTGTTTTCTGCATAACTACGTTTAATTAAAAAAAAAATTTCAATGTTGATCTTTATCGCACTTAAAGAGCCACAGAAATCAATACTGCGATAAGTTGATAGTATAAATTGCAAAATACAAATTTGCTGAAAATCAGTTACTCTTTGGACCTAATAAGGTACATAATAAATATTATATATTTATTTTTAAAATATTTTTTATTTTGTCGTGTGGTATTTTAAAAGTATTTGTGCGTACATTTTTATAAACCGCTTCAATTAAATTTTTCATCAGTGTCTCATTACTAATACCGTACACCTTTGCCTGTAGAGGTAGGCAGAGCATGCAAAAGAAGTTTGTTTTTAGTTTACATGATCATGACTCACGACACGTCTTTCTCGGTCGTTCTTTCCCAATAGTCCTTAAAATTTAGCCTGATTAAAATTACAGCTGTCAAACTCATGTCAATAGTGATGGGAAATTACTGATCATGTATCGATCAAATCGATTTTATCAGTTTTTTCATGCAAACATGAAACTCTGTTTCCGAAAATTTATATAAAAACGCAAGAACAATTCTATTATAGTGTGTTGAATACAATTATTCACCAAAAAATAAGACATTTATACTTTTTTCGTGAACATTATCAAAACGAATTTTTTTTATTCAAACATATTACATAGATCAATTTTTCCATCTCTGACGTTTTCGCAAAATGATGTAACCTTGTAAGAACGTCGTAAAAAATTAGGTTTATTTAATTTTTTTTTAGTTTTAAAGCTGATTTTATATATATTTATGTTGATTTATATGTCAAGCATTGTTTAAAAAAAATAAATTAATATATCAAATACGAATGATTTTTCGTTTCAATATAAATCACTTCTTAGACGTTACTGCAATGTTATGTCGTCAGTTTTTCTGACAACTGTCATTCTGATCATGCTTTATTTTAAGGACTGTAGTTACCATTCATCCTTGAAGTTTATTCTTTCTTCATCCATTCGTTCTACATGACCAAACCATCTCAGTGACTCTTTTTTAATCTGATGAATTATAACCATCTTAGGTTTGAAATCTCGTCTGATTTCATTGTACATAAACCTGTCGTACGTGAATAAATTATTCTGACATTCGTCTGAGAGATTGCATTTCAACCTTCTTCCTTCTCGCCAGTTCCATATCATGCAAAAGGTTTCGGGTTTAATTCCAAAACATGATAGACTTGTAAAATATTTATTCATCAGATTTTTAAACCGCTGTATTTCGTAGTTCCTGAACTGCCATCTGACGCATAAGACTGATCATCTTACCTTCATGTAACAAAAATAATCAAGGTACACTGAGGTTCATGTACCATTACAATACCCTATGCACCATTGGGTACTTTGTGTTTTTTTTTAAACAGGCAGTTAACCGCGTACCGTAAAGATATTTTTTTATTTTTTTTATTAATAAATTTTAAACTCACTTTTAAATCTACCTTTGTGCTTGGAGAGTGACTTACATTGTTGTAGTTGTTTATTTATAAGTTAATATAATTTTAAATACGAGTACATCAGAAAAAAATAAAAACATAGGATATATAAAGAAAAATATATGCTAATATATAAGAAGATATTTATATACTTTAATGATATTATCGATTGCGAAAAACGTTTTTGTGTTTTTACTTCGTTTGTGCGTTTAAGAAAACGCACATGATTTTTTTGTCTTAACAGCTGTATCTTTTTTCAGAATTCAAGATGATTGGTTTCAAATTTTTCGTCTTACTGATTCTGGGAGTGGCTTTAATTGACTCTGCCGCAGTCAGGACTAAAAAACAAATCGAAGACTTCAGGGATTTTTTGAAGAACACAGTTGATGGAAAATATGAAGGTATCTATATATATATGTTCATACAACGATGTATTAAAAAATCGGGAGGGCGATCACAAACCCTGTCTTCATTTTTACTGAACTTTTCCACGCTAGGGGACATCTTGGGGAGTAACATCATCCCATGGGCAGATATTGATCTTGTGTAGCTTGATCTGTGGAAGTATATCATGAACTCACCATGACGCGTCAGGATTTATATAAGTTCGTATCCTGTGCTGCATTTTTCTGTATTCAAGGGCAAGGTATATAGGCTGGGCCACGGTTGTATGTAGAAAAAATAAATTGACATCTATTCTATCCGACACAGGAAAAATATGATGCCAAATAATTTGTTTAGCTCACATACAAAAATTGTTTAGAATCAGATATCATCTTTTGCCTCCGGATTGCTTTTGAAAAAACAACTTTTTGTTTTTTTTGGTTGAGTTGTAATAGCAAGGCTCAGAAAAGTTTAAAAATGTGGGTTTTCAAAATCATTTCAAACTATATTAGTAACATTTATCTATTACAAGAAAATGTTTTTAAAAATAGCATCCATAAAAATACTACTAAAGATATTATACTGCAATGATTTATTATATTCTTATTTCAATAACCGCGAAAATCATTCTTGCTATTGAATTTCAGCATAACTTTTTGAGACTTTTTATGGGTTTTATAAGGCTGTTTTTTTTAGATATTCTGCCTTATGTGGTTGAAGTTTCTGTCACAGTCAGTGCTGCTCTTTCAACTATTTAAATATGACGTGACAGGTGCAGTGCGATAGTTTTCTTTCTCATTTTTGGGCGACAAACAGTTAGATGTCTTCGTCAAATATCAACTTCAATATTGGTGGTTCAGTCAATGTCAATAATATCAGTGTAACATGATGCATCCAATTTTACAGTAGGAAGTTGAATCAGTTAGCTTATTTTATTGATTGCTGCGAATGTGACCGGCTGCCAGTTTAAAGATGTGTGGTTCAAAGTCAGTCTGCATTACATTTTCAAGGTTTGCGAAATCTGGACAAAGCGCTTAATAGTATATAAATCTATGCAATATTTCGCTGCAGTCTTCTGCAATGGTATCTTCCCTTAGACAAAATTCAAACTTTTACACTCTTTCTGAAAATGGCTTTTGTTTTGCAGAACTAAAATTTTCATATAGGACATTGAACACTCTTGGAACCACAAAAGAGAAATTCCTCTAGGCTAAAGTCGTACGTGTTTTGGTATTAAATAATTCAAATTCTAGGAGAATCTCGTACGAGCATTCTGCTGGGATCTACTCTTGTAACCGCATGATCAGAAATGTGTCAAACACTCTTTTAAAAAAAAGTTCTTATGTCCAATACCTTCATGAACTGGAACAATGTCTCAGATGGCATTTCATCAAAATAGCTAATTCAATTGTTTTTTTTTTTTTCTTTTGTTTTATTCAGAAAACATAGTCATACATAATAAGTATTAAAAACAATATTTTTTTAACATCAAAAGACCAATAAAGTTTTCATAAATTATGCAAAAGATATAAACATTAAATGTGACAAAATATTAAAAAATAAATAATAATTTCAAGTGAGAAAAGAATAATTGTTGACATTTGCGTTTTCCATGGAGATAATAAATTTAAATAAATGAAAATACCGAATGTACACTCCGAGCCATCCACGCACACACATGAACGCACATATAAAACATACACAAATATATACATTACATATACATAGCATAAACCACTCAAGATGCACATTCAGCAACCATCCCAAATAATCGACCCCATGAAGAAATTTTCTGTACAATGCAACGTGCAGTTAAAAATGTCTACATCAATACTGAGTCCGTTATAATTTCTACAAGTACGTCTAATGAATGAATTCGAGGTATAATTGTTTTTACAAGTTGGTACATAAAAAAGGGAATTTAATCTAGTATAGCGAAGAGGACAACGGAAACCAATATTTTGTAAAAGATACGGCGAATCAACTATATTATTGAGAATTTTGAAAATATCAACTGGTTTGTAAACACAACCAATCTCTTTATCGACATCAATGTTTTTTTAGAACCTCTGACACCAGAACTGGCTGAGCTGCAGAACGAATGGGAAAGGAGTGGAAACTTCGAAGGAGATATGATTCTGAACCCAGAACAAATCGAAAACCTCGTGGATCAGTATTCTGGGAACAAAAACGCGATGACAAGTACCAGCCGCCTGTGGACTAGTGGCATTGTTTATTATGACATGAGCTCTTCATACGGTAAGTTTGAAGCCGACTCTTAAAAAAATGTAAATTTAAACACCGATCATTACTTTCAAGCTCCAGCTCATATTTCATTTTAGTTAAAATCAGTTATTTTATTTATTTATTTATTATCATTATATTACATACACAAAATTATCATTTATGCAAAGTTGCTTTGACTGTCTAACTAGGGTTATTTACTTCGTTCTTAGACAGTCAAAAAAATATCAAAAACAGTAATCAATATATAGAACTAGTTATAAAGATACTGGACAAAGTGAAAAACAAAGTAAAAAATGGAGTAAAAACATGGTAAAAAAAGTAGTAAAAACATAGTTAAATTGATATAAAAACAAAGTAAAAATGTAGTAAAAAAAAATGTAGCAAAAGTATAATAAAAACAATGTAATAAATGCAGTAAAAACATATTAACAACCATTAAAATATATAAATATGTCTATAAAAATATTTTGAAACTCAGTACAATGCAAAATAAAAACAGAATGCATAGTAAAAAACATATTTAAAGTCATAATAAAAGAATGAATGTATGTGTATAGCAAAAAGCATATTTAAAAAAAAAACATAGCAAAATACCGAGTAAAAATAGAAAAAAAAACATATTAAAAAATAAAGTAAAAGATGTAATAAAAAAATAAAAATACATAGTTAAAACAAATTAAAAAGTCATGAGGATCTTAAAAATTAAATTAGTAAAAAACTAAAAATATAGATAAACAATTTAAATTAAAACATGTGTTGGCCTGTAACAGCCACGATTAACCCCTCCGACTCTCTGCGACCAATTTCTCCAAGGAGAGCAGTCAGCAACCTCTTAAGCTTGTGGTTCTTGCAACATTTCCATGGCTCTGGCATTATATTATACAGCTTTTGTCCTATGTAGAAGAAGTGTCTCTGTGCTAAAGAAATTCTTACCATTTGTCGGGAAATCAGTTATGATTATTATCCGTTTTAATGCATCATCATAAGCTCGATAGTCCTGGGTGGGCCTTGGCTGAATCCAGGAGTCTCTTCCACTCTTGCCGGTTTGCTGCCCTTCCTCTCCAGTTCCTCACCTCTAACATGGTCATATCTGCGCTGATACTGACCATCCATCGTATTTTGGGCTTTCGTGGTCTTCATTGTCCTTGTGGCACAGAGAGAGTTGGGCGTTTTATGGGGTTTTCGTCGTGCATTCTAATTAAATGACCAGCCCACCTCAGGCGTCCCACTTTGATGGAGTTGGTTACATCGGGCGCTCGGTACATATCGTATGGCTCTCTATTGTAGCGACGACGCCAATGGTTGTTTTCTCTCACAGCCTGTCATATTCAAGAAATTAATTTATTTATAAAAAACTAAAAATATAAATATTTTTATCCATGGTTGTATAACCATAATCAATAATTTTGAATTTATTAACTTTTCAGCAACGTTTGAGTGTGTCCAAATGCTCGTAGACTGGCTGGATTTTCTTCCTAGCGAGTTATACATATTTTAATTTATTTCAACAGAGAGGATGGAAGAGTTGAGGAAATGTAGATTTCATTTTTTATTTTTTTTTTTTAAATAAAAACCTTTATTGAAAGATGTTTAAACATGGGCAGAATGGTGAATGTTACACAGTGTGTAAAGTGGCCACTTAAACCAGCCAATGACAGGTCATAAGCCCTGTAAATGCCTAGACGTCCATATACCCTTCTCAATTATTTTTTCCCTCTCTGTTCAAATATAAGGCCATGCTAAAGAAATCCTTTGGGCGCGCTGCTGTAACTTCGTGTTACATCAAGCAATTGTAAAAAAAAAAACAACATAAAAAATGCTCGTCAAACTATTATCGACAATTCAATTCCATAAATTAAAAAAATACTTACTTGTTTATGTTAATTACCTTATACTTGTTTTTTATTTTTTACTATTATTTCAAATTGCATTGTAGTATTGGCAAATACGCATTTCATATAAACATATCATCAGAACCACTAAATATTTCAAAGATATTGGTGCACTTAAAATAATGTACACGTCACTTGTAAGAAGCATTTTGGAGTACAACTGGGCTCCTCATTATTCTAGGCACCAATATTGTATTGAAAAGGTCCAAAATAAGTTTTTACGATTTATAAATTTTAAATTAGGTGTTGGTATTGAATTTTAAAATTATGATTTGTCACTGTTTATTTTGAAATTATTAAGACTAAGTGACAGGAGAGTTATAACTGATTTATTAAATTTATATAAAATAATCCATTCCATGTTTGACACCCCTGCACTTTTATCACTAATTAGTTTTAATGTACCGAAAAGGACAACTCGGCAAACCTACCAATACTGTGGCAACAATACTTCGACATCATATGGTAAAAATGCAGTCATCAATAGATTTCACTCTCTAGGCAATAAGTACCAGGACATTGGTGACTCATTTCACATGAAATTTATTACATATAGAACGGCTCTTCTTCTTTATTTTATTGGTAATAGTTCTAGGTAACTATTTGTTACTTTTGTTAAAAATTTGTTTTAAACTTCTTTATTACTGTTTTTTTTTTCTTTTTTCGTTTCTTTTCTTAATTAATTTATAAGTAAAAAATATTTCTCTTTATCATTTTTTTACATCATTGTATATTTTTCTACATAAACATATACTATTTACCTAAATATTAGTTTTCAATAATAATACATACATATATATATTTTTTAATGTTATTCAAAATTGTCTTCTTTGTTATTTTTTTTAACTGGTTTAAAGTATTTCTAATACAAAATTATCTTTTTTTATCGATAATTCTATAACAGGTAATATTTTATTATTTTATATAGTTTATATTTCTTAGCCTTTCTAAATTAATAATATTGTTTTAAATGCTCTGTATTACTTAAATTAAGCTTACATGTATGTATATTTAATTGTATTTGTAATCTCACATGTGTGCTGCACCATGCCTGCCTATTTAAAAAAAAAGAAACATTTTTCCTCTTATTTTTTCGTGATAATATATGCTTGCTTGTTTATTAATTTAACTTAAAAATGTCTTTCTTGCTTAACGTAACACTTTATTTATTGTTTGCTTTACAGAATTTATTTCATAAGCTTATATCTTTGCATTTTTTGTTTATATGCTTACTGTTTTTTCTTGCATACCTTTGTTATTATTGTTTTTTTTTTTTTTACTTTGTAAAACTTTTTATTATATCCTTTTTAACTAATTTGACATATTTTTTTCTGTATATTCTGTGTTTATTATTTGGTATGTTAGCATGTATTTTTTTTTTTTTGTAAATGCCTTTTGGGCGTTAATGAACAAAATAAATAAACATAGAGACTCGCGGTTTCATAACTCCTTTTTCATAATTAATAAAAATAATCATAGAATCTCGGCCTGTTGTAGCAAAATAAACTAAAAATCACATATAAGCCCAGTCATTTAAGAAACGTGCAATCCCGCTCATTGATAATAACTGACAGAATCTCTTTCAAACGAACACCGGACACAGTACAGCGTCTCTGACTACCCTGTTATGAGTTCTATATTCGTGCTATCTCTAGTACAGTTTAACAAAATTATTGTGGTATTATAATGAGGAAGTTCAGTATTTTTATTTTGATAAAACTAAGCCATTTTTAAATTTATATTCTATTATTTCTAGATGCCAGACAAACGGCTGCCATCGAAAGCGGTTTAGCGGCTATTGCAAAGGTTTCCTGTTTGAAGTTCGTGAAGCGAACCTCTAGTACTGTCAACTATATCCACGTCACGGTAAGAAAATATATTTTACTAATTGTGTAGGTGTTTATTAGCACGGAGCTCTTACTCCACTTGGAGATGTAAGAAGAAAAATGATGATGCTTCGTGCGTTTTTTATTACATATTGGGCCTTACTTATTAGAGTTCCTTATACCAAGCTCAAACAAAATAAGTAGAATAATTAAAAATCAATTGTATACTGAGTATATTTTTCTGAGGTTTTATTGGGGAAAACCTTCCATTATTCAAAAATATTTGTAAGGGTATGACTTTAAAATTAATTTTATAATTATGGAAATACTGATTTCATTTATACAGGTTTATTTTAAAACATATTGTTGAAACTCTACTGGTGTTGTATATAATGTCAGATATAATATAATTTCATATAATTAATAAAATATAATTTCACTTTGAAATTTTTAAAAAGTTAGCATGTTTTCTAAATTGTTTAAATTCGAGATAAATGCAATCCATTTTATGAGTAAAAAATGTGACATGACAGATCGCAGGCTTATTCCAGAGTTATACTACGTTGGACGCAGGTATAACTTTATGCGAGGTTTATAAGAAAGAATTTTTACTACATCATCCTTATTCAATCACTGTGGCTAGGCGTAATTTTATACCAGATTTATAAGTCAGGCCAATTAAATAATATATGAAATCGTGAATTAAGCGTAGAAGTCATGGCAAAAACTGCAAACTTTTACTCCTAAATTAATATCCGAACAGAAATTATCAACTGATTACTATTGACTTTTTACTGACTGAGTGCTGATTGCTTAAATTCCACCACCCTTGGTGTTGAAATGGTCAAACGTAGTACCTATCAACAATATTTTGGATATTTGAAGCGCTAACTTTGTGGTTCATTGTTATATTTTAGAGGTATAAATAAAATAACTTTGTTTTATGAACCACTTTTTATTCACACAGCCGACTTGTTTCAGCAACTATACGTAGCCCTCTCCAGGGCTATATAATAACTAAACATACTCCTACATATGTAAAAGAAACAGTGAACAGATTAGTGGGTGTCGATATGGGTAGATGAGGTGGTAAAGAAAGGGGAGGGGGAGGGGGTGATTTGTGTTTAAGGTGGTGAAAACATAAGGGAAAATATGAAAAATAGGACTTTGAATTAAATTAACTGGTTATTTATAATATTGAAATTTTGTTCGACGGCTTTTTTGTTTCAAGAATTTCCTAATTGTTTTATTTATTTACGTGGATAATTTATAGAACGCGATTTTTGTGAAATTCACCTCAAGGGCTTCTTCTTCTGCAGCCTTATTCTCTCCACTGCTGGATAAAGGCCTCTTCCAAACGTCTCCATTCCTTCCTATCACCCGCTTTCATCATCCACGTTTTACCGGCAACAGAGGCAATGTCGTTGACCTATCTTTTCTGTGGCCTTCCAACACTTCTTTTGTTTTCCCACGGTCTCCACTTTATTATTCTGGGTGTCCACCAGCCATCATTTTGCCTCGCCAAGTGTCCTGCCCACTGCCATTTCAATTTCGCAGCACGATCCATGATATCCACGACTCCGGTTCGGCGCCTTATTTCTTCATTTCTTATTTTGTCTCTTAGACATACACCGAGCATCTGTCTTTCCATGGATCGTTGCGTGCATTTTAATTTCTGGCTACTTTTTTGTGTTACAGACATGGTTTCTAGTCCGCATGTTGTCACCGGCAATATGCACGATTCATATAATTGTCTTTTCAAATGCTTATATGCTATAGGGACTTGTTTATTTTCAAAAATATATTTAAGTTTGCCGAAAGCAGCCCAACTTAGCCCTATTCTTCTTGGTAACTCCGCTATCTGGTTATCTTTACCAAGTTTGACTTTGTGTCCTAGATAAATATATTCATCAACCACCTCAATTTTATTATCGTTAATGAAAATGTCTCGTCCTGTTGAACTCGTAATCTTTGTTTTATGAATGTTCATTTCCAAACCAATCCTTTTTAAAGGGCTCTCAAGAGCGCCGTACAATAAATAAATATCCCAACATGTCTTGCAGCTACAGAGCGCATTGACGGTTAGATTCTAGTTCCTCGTCTCCAATTATGATGTTTTACAATTATGATATATAAGAGCTAGATTAAAGCACGTCTTGCAGCTACAGAGTGCATGGATAGTAAGAAATCTCGCCCTTATTAACTTTTTCTTTTTTTTCTGAGTTTAAGTGATTTAAAAAAACGAAATATGAATCAAATTCATAAAAATAGAAGTTGAATTACTACAAGTCTTGCAGCTACAGAGCGCATGGATAGTTGGAATTCCAGACCCCACAAATCTTAGTGACTACCTAGGGGGTCAAATCCAGGTTTTTGCCGATAAACATTTGGATAATCTCAAAATATTGTAAAAAAATAAATGTTCATTAATTTATATTTGTACAATATTATGTCCGTGCACTTTTATTTGAATCATAATAAAAACTAATGTCTGAGCTTCTGACGCCAAACTATTATTTAATAGTTTATCGGGACAAATATGTTTTAATACTTTGTGTTTTTATTCTTATACCGTATTAATATTGTAATAATAATTTTAATTGTTTAAATATATATTTTTAGTTTTTAACTGATTTAATTTTTAAGATCCTCTTGACTTTTGAATTTGTTTTAACTATGCATTTAAAAAAAAAAATTATTACATCTTTTACTTTATTTTTTAATATGTTGTTTTTTTTTCTCTTTCTACTCGGTATTTTGCTATGTTTTTTTAATATTTTTTTAAATATGATTTTTGCCATACAACATACATTCATTTTTTTTATTATGACTTTAAATATGTTTTTTACTATGTATTCTGTTTTTATTTCGCATTTAACTGAGTTTCAAAATATTTTTATAGACATATTTATATATTTTAATGGTTTTTACTATGTTTTCACTGCATTTATTACTTTGTTTTTATTATGCTTTTGCTACGTTTTTTTTACTATATTTTTACTATGTTTTTACTATGTTTTTATGACATTTTATTATGTTTTTTCTACATTTTTTATCATGTATTTACTCCATTTTTTACTTTGTTTTTCACTTTGTCCTGTATCTTTATAACTGTTTCCATATATTGATTACTGTTTTTTATATTTTTTGACTGTCTTAGAACGGGGTAAAAAACCCTAGTTATACATTTAAAGCAACTTTACATAAATTATAATTTTGTGTATGTAATATGATAATAATAAAATAATAATAAAATAAATAAATAAATAAATTAAAAATAAAAAATTAAAATATTTAAAAAAATATATAACAATTGAATAAAGACTAAAAAAATTTTTTGTTTTTATGGACAGACTTTTCTAACTGGATTTTATACAAGTGAACATAGTTTTTGCTACCATTAATGTTTGCAGTACGGGCATGGGAAGAATGACGATATCCGACAAGGGCATATATATAATTTGCGGAACTCACAGTGAAAGGGGCAGTGAAAGTAGTAGAGTTAGACTCAATTAAAATCACGATATATGAAGTTGAAAATTTAAAAAGAGTAACTAGTTTATCGAAAAAGCATTGCTTTTTTGTACTAACAAAACCAATAGGACGGACCCAAGGTCTTTAAAATGGTTTTTGGGTATGTGGAATAAGTACTTTTACTTATTGCTTAAGTAAGGGTTTACGGGTTTCATAGTAGCCGTCCAAATTGATCTTTCATTTTTCGAGTTTAGAATTGAGATCATTTTCTACTTCCCTAACTGTCAGCAATTTGACATCCGCGCTAGGTCAACAGGGTTTTGAATGTTTTTTTCATAACATTGTTCTTTTCGTATAGAATGTGCATAATGCAATTTCTGCACAGTTTTAAAGGCATTATTTTCTTAGTGAGTCTTACAATTTAAAATTTTAAATAATCTTTTCAGTATTAGTAACTTACTTGACTCAATTGAATTGATAAAGTTAATTTAAAAAGATATTTATTAAACACAATAAAAAATTGTAAAAAAATACCTTTGAAATTGCAAAATGCACTAATTTTATTTTATTTTATGTCCATAATACAAAATGTTTTAATTAGCTATCAGATTCAGATTGACACTTACAGATCATATTATTTTTAAGCCTGGTAGTTCTGGGTGCAGGTCACAAGTTGGTATGTCAGGAGGTGCCCAAACCCTGAACCTTTACTTCAACACTCCTGGAAGTGGCTGTTTCAAGCATGGAACCATCATCCACGAATTCTTGCATGCCACCGGCTTCTACCACATGCAGTCCACTCACAACAGAGACGAGTACGTCAAGGTTGTCTGGGATAAGATCAAGGAAGGTAAGACATGAATTATAGAAAATTGTTTTTATTTATATCCCTACAGAGATGAAGTAGAATTTTTTCCAATTCAGGATTATGGATATTCGAGCGTTTACAAGGGCTTATGACCTGTCATTGGCTGGGTTAAGTGGCCACTTTAAGTAGGTACTACAACATTCCCCATTCCGCTTATTAGCGAATATCCACACCAGGTAACATTTTTGATTTTTGTATTTATGTTACGAATCGAGAAACCATCCACAAGCGAGTTGGAGCGCAATCTATGTATTGATATTGAAGTTAAGTATTTTAATTAGCAGATTACTTTATTTTATGTAGTAGAAAATCCAGATTTGTGTGTGTACAAGTACACGTACCAAAAATAATGTTGTGGAATAGAAAATTGCTTTATTGGTTGGTATCACAGTAGACACTCAAACCTTTAATCGGTGTCTCAATACTTCTGTAATTAATTTGAAATAATTCACACAACACATCAAATAATCAAGATAGTACTGGCAAAGATAACACAGATCCTTTTATGACCAAATTTACGCGAAATTCCATGGCATGGTTGCTCGGGTTGCAAAAGGATAATAATTATTCCTCGAAATAGAGCATTCTCTCAATCTGTCTTTATTGGAGAAATGTAGAACTAAAATGGACCTTATATGTATTTGTAAAATACTCAATGTTATAAGTGAAGTCTTAACTCTGTTGCAATAAAAAAATATTATGTTCCCAACCATGTTACCAGAAGTCAAAATCTGCTATTTATCAAATCGTTTAAGAGCAACTTTTATTTTAATGCCACAATGTCCAGAATGTGAAGGTTTCTCAATTCATCACACAACTTAGACCTCTTTGAGAAAGATCTTCCGACTTTTCGTAGATATTTTTGCCATTACCCAAATGCGGGATGAAGATGGATTGACATGGGTTAGCTCGAAGTCTCATATGTTGATTGTGTTTATGAATATGTTGTAAATCATTATTTTATTGTCTTTTCTGGATAGTTTTATATTATTTTTGTTCAGTTTCTTGTACATATTTTTCTTCATATAACTGTTGTTATAAGCTTAGACCATATGTTTAAAATATATATAATAAATTAACAAAAAATATGTGCACATTTACTAAATACTAAATGTTATCATCAAAAGATACTATGTTTTTTGTTAGTATAAATATTTGACCAACTCTTCTATTCACCAGTATGTTTTTTGACTGTCTGAAAGATAGTGCTTTTAACAATAAATCCGTCAAAATATTTATTATTTGTACTTGAAGATAAAATAAATAATGCGTGGCAATCAATTTAAACGCTCTCTTGAAAAAGTGTTGGATTGTTACATCTGCGTTTTCTAAAACAATATCATTGGTTTATTTGTAATTTTAATTACACGCACATTATAAATAATTATTATCTTCTCTTTCAATAACACCCCTATTTCTATAACAAATAGTAAAATTCCCGACTTAGATGTTATTATTGATACGAAACTTCATATGGATTCAGTCCTGAAAAAAACATATAAAATCATGCGTATCAAAACCATTTAAACATGCAGAGACATATGAAAAACTTGACAAAACATTTGTTCGTCCCCGGCTAGAATACTGTACTCCCATTTGATCACCTTACTATACTGTTAGTATTAATAGACTAGAAAAGGTCCAACAAAAAATATTTAAGCAGGTTGACTACCGGTTAAACCTTAACTTCCCTAACCATGCTGAAAGTATGCAGTACCATGGAATAAACTCTCTTTAAAATCGAAGAATAATGTTAGGCCAGTTAATTTTATACAAATTAATAAATAATACAATTATTTCCCCTAATCCACTTGAAAGATTTCCATTCCATGTGCCATCTAGACCGACAAGACAAAATCTTCTGCTTTACACAGTAAACGCGTCAACAAACTATTTTAAACAATCTACGATACTTAGAATATGCGACTGATATAACAATTGATTCACCGAGGCTGATATTTTTAATGAAAATATATGTAAATTTAGATAAAAAATATCATACAAATATTGAGAGAAGCAGATATTTAATTATCTTTATTATTATATATATATTTTTTGTTTCCTATCTTTCAAATCTTTATAACTGAACTCCTCCTAAACGGCATAACCTATTCATGTCCGGTTTTCCGCGAAATGTAAATCTTTGCGCTGCGCGTGTTCGTAGATATTAAAATTTTCAATAGAATCTGTAAAAAAAGTTAGAAACATAATTTTTTTTTTCATCGACCTACCAGGGTTGCATTGCATTGGATGTTGTTTTTTTGTCTTTAAAAAAGCTTGTTTTTGAATGCTTATAAACAACATTAACTTTTTATGGATCCCAATCAGATTCTTTCTTTACATTCCCTATAATTTTTTCCAATTTATTTATTTTTACTGGATTTTTGGTAATACTAAAACAATATGAACTGACATTCGATGCATTTTTGAAAATTTCATTCCTGAATACAGTGCACCCCTGTTGGTGAGAAGAGTAATGTTTGACATTTGCAAAAATAAATATTAAAGTTTTGGAATTCAACCATAAACAAGTACCTAGATACCAGCTTAAATTCAATATTTTAAAACGAATTATTTTAAGTTTTGGAATTCAATCATAAACAAGTATTTAGGTACCTACTTATCAATGAAAAGTCTTTTTCCAAGCTTATAGCAGGCAAACTAACGTTTGGGAAGGACAACGTCTGTCGGGTCCGCTAGTTTGTTAGATTTTTTTTTTATTTAACAAATTTACGGACAATGTCTAATTTAAACAAATTATAATAATACAATAACAAATAATAGAAGGAATACAACAAAGAAAAGCAAAGACAAGTTAATACATAAGACAGGCATTATGGAATCCAGGTTAATTCTACAAATATACAGTCAATTTATTGGGAATATTTCTTCAGCCTTTTTGTAAAAAACTCAATTTACAATCAAGCAATGTAAGTGATTAAGAGCAATAAGTAATAGAATGTACATATTAAAATATTATGTTCCGTTAATAATTTAAAAATTATTTATTTGTCTCTCTCTGAATCAATTACACGATACGCTATACCTTCCTGGGGGTTATCAAGTGAAACCAATATTAATTTTATTCAAACTTTGCAAAGTTCCATGATCAAATTGCTAGTACATAAAGATGCATACCGCCAAAGGCACAATATTTCAATATCATTGATGTATAAATCTGTAAATAAATTATCTGTTAGGGCTCTACTTTGGTACAAATTAATTTTTCAGCATGCGTCACACTCCGAGTATAAACACAAGTTGGTACATGATTACAACACCAGGTTTACTAGTATGGAAGGGCTAGCTGTTCCTAGATATTGCAATAATTATGGCAAAAGGACACTGCAATACAGTATGCTTAAAATATTTAACATGTTACCAAACAATATTAAAAATACTGAGTTGAATACAGGAGTGCGACGTTTGCTCAAATTATGGATATTAGTAAAAAAAAAATTGTATTTGCGATAGTTTTTAATTTTTCATAATGTAATATGTAATGTTTTTCAAATAAAATTATTGTCAATGTAGGTTAAGTGTAAATAATCGATGTAATTTATAAAAACCTGCTGACGAGTTGTATGTATGCAACTCAGCAGGACTTTAATTTAAGACTATTTTGTAAATATTCTTGAAAAAAAAAATATTTTTTTCATTTTCATTTACAAATCTAATCATTATGGATAGAGGTGCATGGAAACCATAATTAGTCTTATGATAACCGAGGAACAGAATTTCATTATTTCTGAGTCTACGTGAACATAATTTAAATTATTGTATTAAGTGTAAACATTTTTTTTGGTGAGTGTATGAGTGTCCTACACTAATATACAAAGAAGTTGTCAATATTTGTGTACATACTGTTTATTTACCCAATAAAATAAATAAAATAGGTTTTTAAACGGCGTTCTGATTATTTGATTCCAGGTCACGAGCACAACTTTGATAAATACACAACTTCTCAAGTAAATGACTACGGAGTCACGTACGACTATGGCAGTATCCTGCACTACTCAGAGTATGGATTCAGTATTGATGGCAGCAAGACTATGATTCCGTTAAAGGTATTTTTATCTTTAGTAACATTCCCTCCCAGTGCCTCGATTATGAACGCTATATTCATCTGTATATATCGAGACGGTATACTTAACTTCTGTACTATCTGTATCTTACCTCGGTATGTTCTACCTACTTGTCATATAGACAGCATATGATCAACAAGCCAATGGAATGACCGCAGACAATTAGTCCGCGTTCCTTACGCCATTAACATTTAAAATAGTTCTCATTTATAGTTTAAATAGGCTTCTGTAATAAAAACTACTCACTTCAAAGCGATTATAAACTCTAATAAATCCCAATTCAAGCAGTAAATGCTTGCTTGAACATTAATTGTGTATAACTTTTGGAAATCACCTAAACGGTACGCTTAACGATCATCTGTATGTATCTACCGATCGACTACAAAGCCGGCTCTTTTAACGTCTCGATACATACACTTGAAAAAATATTAAAACCGATGAAAATAATACAATGACTAATAAGAGTTGTAACTTTCTAATGCCTAGATACTCTTTTTTGTTAATACGACAGAATCTAGCGACATTATTTTTACATCTAGGCGTTTGTTTGATTAAAGTGACAGTTATGTAGGAATTTCATTCGACTTCAAAATTCACTTATTTCTCCCTCATATTTTTAATAGGATTTTTTTTTAAAAGTGCCAACCTCAAAACGATTAAAAATTTTAATAAATCATAATTAAAGGAAAAATTGCTGGGTGGAACAAAATTTTTGACACTTAGATAAACGTACCGAGTGGTTCTAAACCCGTCGGTATAAACCGATGTACTTACTTAAAAACTTGATGGTGGGGGGGTATCGATAGTATATCTTTGTAGTCGGTCGGGAGAATTTTATTTCAACAATGGCGTCATACTGAAGCTATGTCATTTTAGAGCCTAGATATGTGTACCGCGACGTACGCTTCCTCCTGTTTCATATCGATGTACCTACCCAAAACTTGAAGGTGGGGGTCGGTAGTATATCTTTATAATCGCTAGAGGGAATTTATCTTCAACTTTACCGTCAAGGTGAAGGTATGACGTCTTTATCTTCCCATCATAATCGAGGCCCTGTTAAATAAAAATTTCAGAATGTGATATTATCCAAAACAGTCAAGTTTTTTTTACTTTTATCTACTTAAAATTAGTAGGGGAAGCTCATTGTAATTTATAATAGAAATAAAAGACGAGTGATATTATTTAAAATTCATAAACTTAGAATAACCCCTGACATCTCCAAGACCAGAATGTATTAAGTGTTATGTGGTAGCTCTTCTTTTTATCAATTTCTTGATTATTCGGTAAGCCTAATGACAATCGATTAGTGCGTGGCCATAGTGGCGAGTGATTTAGGGCGCTGCGCGGGTCAGATGCCGGCGCGCGGATCAAGGTCTGACCACCTGGTTTGCGGGGAAGTCAACACATTAATCAATAAAAAAACAAGCTACAGGTTATTAAAAAAACCCTTATGGATTGGTACATAAACAAGTATATAAATAGTTCACTAAATTAACATTTGAAAAACATGTTAAAAACAACATGAGTTACGTATTGTAAACAACATAATATACCGAAAAAATATATCAAGAAATAAATTCAGTAAATCTTGTGTGGCTGTGGTGTCACACTAGTCTACATACGATACAAGACTTGATATTATATCTCTCGTATTGTTTTAAATTATAAAGTTGTATTGTGCTGAATTAAAAATATTGTTTTTTTTTTATTTTTTTTACACCACAACAGGCCAAGAGACCGCAGACAGGAGTGAATTACAACACAGAGCACCCAGGCTTTAGAAAAATCACAACGATTTATTTTGTGTTCTCACCGGGAATCGAACCCGGAACCCTTCGTGCGTTAATAAGTGTCTTAACTATTACACCACGGGGGCCGCTTTTAAATATGCATACAAATTTTAATACAAAAAATATTTATTCTAACAACGAATTCCGCGAACACAGCAATAAATCTGTATTAGAGAGAACACATAACGAAAAGGACAGATACGCTATTCTGTGGCCAGTGTTTGTATCAAACAGATTCCGTCGGTTATTGATAGTGATGGGCGATGCACGCATGTAGAATGAGCGACGTATTTGTGATTTTGAATTTATTTTGTTGTAACAGTGCTTAATTATATTTTTTTTTTTATGAATCGTGGAAAAGGAATTATTAAAGAGTGTGTCTCCATGTTTTTTTTTGCAAATGTCTGAACTTTAGGATATTTAATTTTTTTCTTGTTGTAACATGATTTTTTAAGAGTTATTAAAAAAATATTTTTAAAAATATAAAATAAACAAGAAAAAAAAATTATCTCAGAGGGATAAGAGACCAGACATTATGGCCCTGCCGATGTCGATAAGTTTCATCTTTCGAAAAGTTAGCTAATTTTTTAATATGTTAATAAATGTTTTTGATTTATATTAAGAAGACTTAACACGGAATTTCGGAAAGTCGGGACATAAAAAAATATAATTGTGCTCTATGATAAAGTTGTGTGTTTTGTGTATTAAATAAATAAATAGTCCCTGGACTGGTACCTGAAGAGTAATACTGATCATTTTACCTTCATAAAATGATCAAGATTCACTGCAATTGGTACACTAATACAGTGCCCTATGCACCATTAGATGCGGAAAGCGAATGATTATGACGTAACTTTATTTTTTTGCGTCTAGCTTTTATAAACGATTTTTGTTCAAAATACATTAAAAGTAAAATATTTTCTTTTAAAGTTTCTTTTCACTGAATGACATACTGCTGGTTTAACTTAAGCTGGCGCGTTCAGAAAACTCATACGAACGCATTTAAAATCTACAGGATGTTGATTTTAAAAATCGTTGTAGTCAATTTTAACCAAATGTGCTACCTTTTTTTTAAAAAGTCGGTGTTGAATTAGAGGGTTGAGTGTATAAAAAAAAACAATGGGTTAATAAAATGTAATATTAATTTACTAAAATACTTTTTCTCATTATTTTTTTTTTCAAATATTTTTTTAAATGTTGTATTTTACTAATTATAGTCCTTCCAAGAACAAGGGCCAATTTAAATTTGAAAAAACGTTTATTTTTAAAATCAATTACTGCAGAACTAGAATGCGAAGTTGTGAATATTTTTTATTTTATTTTATTTTTATTTATTATTATTTTTTATTTTTTTTTGCACCACAACAGGCCAGGAGTCCCAATTACAGTGGTGAATTACATCACAGAACACCCAGGCTTGAGAAAATACACATTTTAATTTTTGTGTTCTCACCGGGAATCGAACCCGGAACCTTTCGTGTGTGAGTCAAGCGTCTTGACCACTACACCACGGAGGCCGCCTATACATTGTTTTAAATATATAAATAACAAGATTTATTGTTCATCAATAAGTGTGCATGTAGATTCTTTCCGATATAATTTGTACTGTGCATATTAATTACACTCTTTTAATTATTATTATGATGAACGCTCTTTACTGTAGGAATGCATATCTGCATCTAAATGAGTTTTTTACAATAACTCTTTGAAAATATTTAATGAAATTATGTATACCATCAGGTATTAACATATCAATGTTTTCAATTTAAATAGTAAAATAATATATTTTCATCATTCGGCAATATACAAAATAAATTGTTGGAAAAACTTTACGTTAATTTAAAATTAAAATCAAAGAATACATAAAATGTTTCAACAACAGTAACTTCTCATAATTCCCAAATCATCTTAGGTCTGAAAACCATAATTTTAATGAAAAAAACAGGTGTAGAAATTTTACGTTTTTAAAAATAGTCTTCGTTTAGACAATCTAGAAAAATTAGAAATAAATAAAACCATTTACCAAAAACTCCCCATAAAAAATATTCAATTAAATTTAACTAAGAGCTCTCTTTTAAAAACATTCCCGTTTTTTTTATGATTAATATTATTAATAAAACATTTAATACATAAAGTAAATATTTTACTCCCATGAGTTAATAAAAAAAACTCATTTGGAACCGAACATATTGAGAAAACATTTTTGTGACTATACATAATATCATACATAGTTAAAACATCCAAAATAGTAAGAAAACATTATTTTAAAAACATAAAACACAGTACTTTACACAATCTATGTAAATTACATTAACAACTATCACTATATCTGGTTTGAGTAACTGGTTTGCTCGAACGGGATGGATTTCTGCGATCAAATGTGGACAAACTGGCAAATGATTAATATGTATTTATAAATGTAAAATGTAATAATGTGTAAAGTATCAATGATGTGTATAAACTGTATAAAATATAATATAAATATGTATGTTGCGAATATATATGTGTATATGTGTGTGAATGTATGGTTATGAATGCATTACAAGTGCCCCGACTCAACACGGATTTTCTAGCGAGTCTGAGCAAATTCAGAGACATTAGTCGTTCCCGATTGTGTCGCTATAAACTGTGTCTCTGTCCTTAACAAATTTATGTAAAATGTAATTAATAAATAAAATAATAATAACCATCAAAAAGATTTAAGTAATATTTTTTAATTGCGGCACTTTTGGATTTTCTATTCAACTTTTCGCGTTTTAGCTCATCGGGAAGTATATTAAATTCGGAATAGCCAATATTTTTCAAAGACCTTCTGTCGAACTTCGTTGAGCGAAACTTAAGACACGTGGAGATTCCCCGAGTAACGCGTATTGTAATTGTAAATATCATGACCAAATGTGTATTTTAAATTTGTGTGAGCAGAAAAGTTTACGATATTTAAAATAGTAGTGGTTATGTCATGCAGTGGCATCACCTTGAAAGGGAGTCCTTGACATGGGAATTCATACTCTCTACTCTTTTCATTCTTCAGTTTTTTCTTACAATATTTTATATTAAAAATAGCAACGTGAGAAATTTTAAGTTAGTTCTAGCCCTGATGATTAAGAAGTTACTTCGAAACTGGTCGACATGCAACTCAAAAGTTAAAGTGTTTTTACAAATCCATTAAAAAAGTGTAATAAACTAAATTTTGAACGTTTTCATTTGAATAATGATTTTTTTTTCAGTCGACATCAGCAACCATAGGCCAACGAGTAGAGATGAGTGCTTCTGACATCAAGAAATTAAATAAACTTTACAAATGCCCTGGCTATTAAATAAATAATTATGACACCTAAAATCGAGATCATGTTTTAATTAAACTATTATAATAATGCTTTATGTATTTTTAAAGAAAACTTCCTTACGCACTTAATTTGTTTTATTTCATTATTTTTAATTGCTTTATTTGTGAATTTTTGAGGGTAAATAATCTATATATATATATATATATATAATGAATCGCCCTCTTTTGTCTCGCAAAAACTCGAAAACGGCTCGACAGACTTACGTGCGGTTTTTTGCAAAATTTTCTAATTCACGTCCTCAGGGTTTACAAAATAACATCTTTAATATGTTGAGTGGAAAAAGGTTAGAAGCATACATTTGTGTTTTCCTCGATTTTCCAGGGTTACATTCGTCTAAAATGCATGTTCTGGTAAATTTGGAGGATGTTGTTTTTTCGGATATTAAAAAAAATGTATTTTAATGTTTACAAACAACAATTATTTTTAATGGATACTTAATTTATTAATTTCCTTACAATTTCTGCATATAAACTTATTTTTAGTGGATTTTTAGTAATGCTTATATAATTTTGACTGATTATTGATACATTTTTGAAAAACGGATTCTTACACTAAATGCACCACTGTTGGTAAGTTGAGCACAGTTTGACATTTGCAAAAAAAATCCTTATTTGAAAATCGATTGTTTTATGTTTTGGAATTCAATCATAAACCAGTTCCTAGGTAACTACTTAAATTCAATATGTGAATATTAATATTTTTTGTTTTGAAATTCAATCATACACAAGTATCTAGGTGTCTTACTTATCAACGAAAAGACTTTTTCCTTTTATTCGGACAGTTTTTGCACATTTTAACGACACAATCAAGCATTTTTCTTTTCAGTAGTGATTTGAGCACGACGGGGCCTCTTAGCCTATCACATAAGGAGATAAAACTAAAAACTAACCCTTATTGCGAATATATAAACAGCTAAAAAAGGGCAATAATAAATAACATGTGTCCTTATTAACGAAAAAAACGTTTGTTCAACCAGCTAATAGCAGGCAAGCCAACGTTCGGGCAAGACAACGTCTGACGGTTCCGCTAGTTGACTATAAAAATTAGGTCCGCGTCGTGGTCCAATGATCAGCGCGTTTGCCTATCATGCAAGAGGTCTTGGGTTCAATTCCCGATTTTATTTTAATTTATTTATTATACGGCACGAGTGCTTTTTAAAAACATATATTTATTTAATTATAGGTAGTTTATTACACATTATTTGAGACACTAGACCCAACTCCATGGGACTAAAAGTCCTGTGTTGAGATCGGACGAGCAATTAGTTGACACAGACACATGAGTATATCATCACAAATATTACACGAGATCAGAAACACAACAATACTTATAAAAAACTAAATATATGGCACATCAATTTGGTAAACAGTAAATTCAAACATTCGTAAAATCATCAAGGAGTTTCCTACTCAAATCCCTTCCACTAAGGAAAATCCAGTCCTTAACTCCTTTCTTGAAAATAGTTTTTGTCCTTGAGAGCTTAATACGCTCTTCCAAAATATTAAACACTCTCGGAGCGACAAAGAAGATATGTATCTGAGCAAAAGTCGTACGGCTACGAACATATAACATGCGTTCAGTTGTACTAAAATAAAAATCAATATTAAAACAAAATATATAAAAAGTCAGTACATTATTTACATAAACTAAGTTGACGGTAATTCGTTAGCCCAAGTGACTGTAGCAAATTTATCGTTGGTATAGAACATAGAATTAAGAATAGTCCAGAAGAAGCGTAGAATCATATTTGAATACATCGGACTGTGTCCGAAAATCCCCTCACTTTGCCTCACTTTCGCCGCGCGCATTCGTGAAGTCACCGCGTAATGTTGCTTGATGGGAAAAAATATAATCCCAACACAACTGTAAGGTAAAAAAAAGCAATTTGTTATTGTCTCCAAAATTCTATTGCGCACGCGGAAATATTGATTGACACAACAGAGTAGATAAGTAAAGGGTCATTTAATAAGAGTAATTAAATTAATAAACTTTGAACTTAAAATATAAAACAAATTTAATCTTACATAAAACGAATAATTTTATATCATGTTAAAGAATATTTAATGTTTTAAAGATAATGTCGGTCGAATGTCTACCACGGCGTTGTTTAATCCGAGGTACAATTTTCATTAGTTCTTTCGTTAGATGAGCAAAGTAGGTTAAAAAAAATACTACACTGGCAACACTAACGAAATGTCCATTTGGTTTTCTTCGACAATCTGACAGATGGGAAAATTATTAAATTTTTCAGTAATGCGTTTGCTACTTACACACGCATTTGCTAATTCACATGAAATGTGATCCCATCCTGTTTCTTTAAGATTCCAGCAGTATTTCTACACTTTAAAACGTCACAACACGGCATAGTTGAATTCAAATAGGGAGTTGCGTACTGAGCGACGTCTACAAAGAAACTAATGGGTCAAATGTAAAACTACGATTTTAAGAGTACTTTAGTCGCCTTCTGTTTGATGGGCGTATGCGGTTTCTGGACTATTTTTAATTCTATGGTATAGAACATCATAAAATATTTATACAGAGGTGATTTGAATTCACAATGACTCGAGTCAAAAATGTCGATATGAGAAGTATTTCATTTCCTAGTCTGTGTATACGCCAGTGGCGAGCCGTGATTTATTTTATAGGCAATCTATTAAAAATGTTCATTAATTTGTACTACATATAAGTACTTACATAACATGTAAGTAATGTAATTAAAAACGACTATTTTTTTGTAATTCTGTGAAAATCAACTCAAACAACAATTATTATTAACTACGCGATAAACGTAGTTTTTTTCTACACTATTTTAATACAATACTTGCACAAAAGTTTATTAACAAATACCACAACAATCACATTCCGCAGATATTTCCATTATGATCTGTCATTGACATTACTGTCAAGACTTGAGCACTGGCCGCTTTCTTTTAAAATGAATAATGCCTAAAACGGCCACTGCGAACGCCACCTGTCTTATGTGATACATAATATGTCAACGGTATCCCATCAAAAAAAAATAGTCCTTCGGAAATAATGTTCGAAATACTAGTTTCCAAATAGAACCTAAAAATATTAATCTGCAATTTGTTTTAGTACTAAAAAAGCCGACTTGGGTTAAAGACGCAAAATACAGTGTACTTTTTTGTATGGAAGAATAAGCTGAGGTAATCGGCTAGTTTCATCGTTCAGTAAAGATGGGCTGGGCGCGCTTCGTAGATATTTTTTTGTAGAAAGATATAAACGGTGATTTATAATAAATGACAACTTTATTTTTTTGCCCGTAAACATGGTTACTATAATTTATTATTATTTAAAGTCAAATATAATGGTAAGCTGTGCATAATCGCTTACTTTGACGATTCGCCCCTGGTATACGCGGTATAGGTGAGTGACAAAGATAGGTGGTTTGAGAAAGGTGACAATAATGAAGAGTATTTTGCCTGGTTCTACGCATCTGTTAGTTAGTATTTATCAAATCCAGGAGTTCGCAACAATCGAATTTAAAATAACTAAATGTTATTATTTTTTTGTATATGACAATTTACCGGCTTTTTTTGTCAGCAGCACCGTCTCTTCGTCAGGACACTAACTAAACTAACGTGCAAAACCCACTATACACATTCACCGTGCATTTCAATAAGCAGTTAATTAAGTTAATTAGTGTCCTGGGGCTCAATCACAAATGACTATCGACGTGCTAAAAAACGTGCTAAGTATTTGAGCGATCACAACGAACAATTATGAACACGCTGAAGTTATCGCGGTCGCGTTGCAAAACGTCAAACGCCTTCAACAATTGTTTCGTTTAATAGCTTTCTCAATTTGATTCAAAACAAATAAATAGCATGATAAATTGTGAACAAAAAATAAAAGTAAATTATTTTACTTACAGTTAAGGAATATTCTCCATATTTACAGGGGTAAAATTCAAATATGTGATTGATTATGCGTTGCAAAACGTAAATACTTTGAATTTTGACATTTAATATAAGGTGTTGCCAAGCATCAAGTTGAAGTATGACAATATGAAAAAAAAAATAATAATCCCGATCGATTACTTCCACGGATGTTTCATTGTGACCGCGCATACGATAAACAACCACGGTGAAAAATTGTTATCACGCCGCTAATTAGCACGTCGATAGTCATTTGTGATTGTGCTGCTGATAAAGCGACGGGCACGTCTCGAAGCCGGTAGACATAGAAAAGTCGGTAAGTGGTTATACAGGATGTTCTTTAAGCCCCGTCACATCCGAAACCACGATGATCAGTATGGGCAAGAAGACATATTAGCATATTAAAAAAAATATTTAGAACCAAGAATGTTTTTAAAAATAAAATATTTAAAAAACAAATGGTTGCTTACTTCTGCAGGGGAGAAGCGAGGAGGGCGTGGCCACGCGGTCGGCGGTGTATCAGACTCCCCCTTCTTGTTTCTCCCCTGCAGAGATAAGCAACCATTTGCTTTTTTTGATTTTTAAAATTTTATTCGTTCAAAAAATTTATTTTAATGTGCCAATATGTTTTCTTGTTCGTACTGATCATCGTGGGTTCAGATGTGATGGGGTTTAATGAACATCTTGTATACAAATATTTAATAACATTTAGTAAAATCTTTGACCACAAAGTTAATGCTTTATAAGAATTTAGAATTTATGATTTCACATAAAAATGTAAAATCAGTTATTGTCCTGCGATCCTTCAGACTATGTAAATTCTAAGAATTTAACATAGGCATGGAGTTAATTTGTTCTAGGGAAATATGCAATTTATATTAATGCACCTGAAAATTTTTCGTTAAACTCCTTAAATATTTTTTTTTGTGAATTTTGAAAAAAGGAGACCTAATAGTATAGTTGTACGCTAATTGGCTTCTATGATTTAAAAAGATTAACTAAATTGTACATTAAACCCAAAGTTTCCACACTTTAATAAGTAATGTGGTTGATGTAAAGTTTAGTAAATAACAGCATTTATCGATACTTTTCTTGGCCGATTACCTTTCTTTTCCATCCTTCCCTTGACCCATCTTTATGGTACCTACCAAGGTAGAAGGTAGAAGAAATTCAAAATAAGAAGATTCGAATTTTGTACAAAAACAAAATATTTTTTTTACTCCACATAAAATTGCATAAAAAGTGGTTGGATTCGTCGCGCGTCGTTGAAAACATTGGTACATTTTAACGTGCATTTAGTCATCCAGTGCCCGAAATTAAAGAACATTCACATCATATTAAAGGTAGGTATTCATTCCATGTTCCTATCCTTTCTTCAAATGTTTCCCTATTACAAAACTCAATGAAATTCCTTTTTCATTTACAGTCTGCCTTTTCGTTAACAGTTGATGTGGTTTTAAAGACTAGTTTTTCGTCAAATTTGACACCAAGATCTCGAATCTCTGTGACTTTTTCCAGTTTAATGCTTTGGTTATAAAATTTATGACATCCATTTTAAAGTGAAATGTGTCATCGTTTTTTTTCAATAAAAACAGTTGGTTGGTTGGAAGAAATTGCAATTTGGCAATAAGCCCGCCAATGTACAAATAACAAAAAGTAAAAAAAATGAATAAATAGAATTCAGAATAGTCCAGAAACCGCAAACGCACATCAAACAGAAGGCGACTCAACTACTCATAAATGAGTAGGTTTACGTTTTGACCCATTAGTTTCTTTGTAGACGTCGCTCAATACGCAACTTCTGATTCGAATTTAACTATGCCGTGTTGTGTCCTTTTTTAATGTTGAAATACTGCTTGGATCTTAAAGAACAGGATGGAATCACATTTCATGTGTAATTAGCAAATGAATGTGTAAATAACAAATGCATTACTTTAAAATTGCATTATTTTTCCATCTGTCAGATTGTCGAAGAAACAAAATGGAAATTTCGTTAGTGTTGCCAGGGTAGTAATTTTTTTACCCTTCTTTGCTCATCTAGTGAGAGGATTGATGGAAATTGGATCTCGGATTAAACAACTCTGTGGTGGACATTTGACCGACATTATCTTCAAAACATCAAATATTATTTAACATGATTTAAAAATATCCGTTTTATGTCAAATATTTTTTTTTTATATTTTAAGTTTACAGTCAATTATTCTTATTAAATGACCCTCAACTTATCTTCTCTGTTGTGTCAATCAACATTTCCACGTGCACAATAAAATTTTAGAGAAATTAAATTATAGCTTTTTTTTAACCTTAAATTTGTGTTATGATTTTTTTTTTCCCATCAAGCAACATTACGCTGCGACCTCACGAATGCGCGCGGCAAAAGTAGGGCATAGTAGGAGAATTATTGGACACAGTCCGATGTATTCAAATATGATTCTACGCCCCTTCTGGACTATTCTTAATTCTCTGGAAAACAGATATTTTATTTTAATTAACCACTGGTTTAGCTCCCCTGTAAAAAAACACTATGAGTACGTCACGAACTGACAACAGAGTTTGCTCTAATGAGAGAAAAGTGACCTTACTTATTTCGGCCAATTGAAAAAAAGTGACCTCACTTATTTCGGCCAATTGGAGAAAAGTGACCTCACTACAAACAACGCGAGATGGGCCAATCATAAACAAGTAATCGCTGTCACCTGACTTAGAAATACTTAAGATAGAATTTGCAAAACTTTAAAGACTCACTGTGGACTTCTTTTGACTGTAGCACAAATCTTAGCACTTAAAAACAGTAAGGGTCGCTAGAAATAATTGAAGAAACACTCAGTTCTTCTCAAAATGTCACGAGAGCAAATATATTATTATTGTTTTTGGAGGAGTTTTACACAACGTCTGTCTCATTCGAGTATAAGGTACACATACGAATGTAATTTTTGGCTTTTGTATGTCACACTTACACTAACACTTATTTGAAAGCCACCGTTCTCAAACAGCGTCATGTATAATTGTTTTTGTGACAATAAATATTCCATTGAGAAAATGTTCTAGCATTCTTGAGTAAATTTTCCGATTTTAATTTATTTTAATTTTTAATTATGTTGAGATTTATTAATTTATTTAACTTTTTGTACATAACGTAAATTGTACATTGGCGAGCTCTTTGCCGAATGCAATTTATTCCAGCCAACAATTAAATTTCTAAATTATATAATTCAAGTTACAAAACATAATCAATAGTAAATAAAAGCTAAACATGTACAAAAATATAAATAACTCTATTTGTTTGTAATTAAAATGAAAATATTTTATATTTTTTGAGAAATAGTTGGAAAAAAGAGGATGGAGATGGAGGGAGGGGCTTGAGTTTAATAGGTTTAGGGTGACCATTGCAATGGAATCGTATGACGGGCTTTATTAAAGATTGTTTGATTACCTATTGATCAAAGGAACGTTATTTTTCATCATCTATCAATGCATGTTTGTTCTAATCATTGCATGTGCTTATTAAAATGCATGTCGTGTTAGTTTCATATTTTGTGCAACAACTATGGTGAAGGTGTAAAGTGGGTCTTGCATTTTTTAATTGGTGTCCTGGTGAAGAGACGAATACGTCTCGAAACCGGTAGACATGGAAAAGTCGGTAAGTGGTTGAATAAAAATATTAAATAACATTTAGTTTGAAAACAAGACATTCGTTTGAAAATGCCCTCACAAGGCGAAACAATTGACACGAAATTTTTGTTTTTATATTTGTAAAAAAAAAATAAAGTGTTCAGTAGACTCAAATCGATGTTTGATTATGTAGTATTATTGATTATATAGTTTAAATGTGGAGTTCTACAAAATAAACACCAAATCAATCAATAATTTAGTTAAGTGTTTGACCACAAAGTTAACGCTTTATATATTAATAACTAGCGGACCCTACTGACGTTGTCCTGCCCGAACGTTAGCTTGCCTGCTATTAGCTTGGAAAAACACTTTTTTTAAAGTAGGTTCAAGTAGGTACCTAGGTACTTGTTTGTAATTAAATTCCAAAACTAAAAATTGATAATATTGAATTTAAGTAGGTACCTAGGTACTTGTTTATGGTTCAATTCAAAAACATAAAATAAATATTTTTTCAAATATGGCATTCTTTTTGCAAACGTCAAACTCTGGTCTTCTCACTAACAGAGTGGTGTGCTTATGTAGGAATACGATATTTGAAAATGTATTGAATTTAATATTATTTTAGTATTACCAAACATCCAATAAAAATAAATAAATGGGAAGAAATTATAAGGAATTAAAGAAAATAATTTAATTGGAATTCATTAATAGCAAAGGTTGTTTTTAAACATTCGAAAACAAACTTTTTTATACACAGAACAACAACATCTTTCCATTTTTTTTAAATGCATTCTCCTCGAATGTAACCCTGGTAGATCAATAAATAAAACATTTATGTTCCTTACTTTTGTTTACCCATTAGATTGGAGATTTTAATATCTACGAACACGCACAGCGCAAAGATCAATATTTCTCTGAATACCGCACGTAAATCGGTCAAGCCGTTTAGGAGGAGTACGGTGACATCACACGTACAGAGGAATTATATATATATAAAGAAGATATACGAATTTAATTTGAAATGTATGAATCAATAAATTAGTACGCTTAGATTGTTTAAAAGATTTCCTGTATTGAATATAGGTATCATTGACATTAAAGGGATTGAGAGTAGATAAGTCTAACTTACTATGAAATCTTATTTATTTATTTATTTGACACTTTATATACATATACAATAAATATACATATAAGGGCGGGTATATTGCCTTAAGGCAATTTCTTCCTACCTACCCAAACCGTTCAGTTTGAGAAAATTATAAATACATGGACATATTGAATCTTACAATTTTATACAAAAATTAAAAGCAAAGATTAACAAAAATAAATATTTGTATAAAAAAAATAACACTTTACTATGAAGAGAGGAAAGGGGATGGGAAGGAAAGAAGAAGGATAAAGGAACAATTTAAATATTTAGATAGTGACATTTCAATCTTGACTTAAATGTAAATAAAGAAGGGGCGTCTCTAACATTAGTGGGTAGATTATTCCACAATCGAGCGGCTACTACTGTGAAAAGGGAATCTTCGGCTACCCGCAAACATAATTTGTTTTTTAGATGAGTTGATAGTAAACCATACTCTTTTACCTTTGGGGCAGGAAAGGACGACCACGTTGAATAATACCAACTGGCTTTCAAGTAGCCAAGTAGCAATAAACACACCAGAGAATCGCCGCCACCCTAGAAGACCTTCAAAGAGATTATTATAACAAAATTAGAAAGACTCAATGGTTTATAGTAGACTTTGTGGGAGTGGAAGCGGGAGAGAGGTGTTTATAATTGAATTTGATTCAGTGATCGTTTGAAAGAAGACAACTTGTAATCAAATAAATCAAGACTGGTATATTTGTTGGCAGACCTAAGAATTCTAGGCATAGGGGAATGAAAACCATAGTTAGTTCTATGGTTATCGGTATGAAAGAGTAAGTTTTGTCTGAGGTTTCTAGTTGAGATATTTTATTTTATTGCGCTCGGTAGTTCAAGCGCATCAAAGAGTGAGTTGAGAATTTTAATTAGGACTATAAGGTCGGATTTATTTTGACGGTCTTGAAGAGAAGATATATTCAAGGTAGTTTCTAACTCATTATACGTATATAGGTCTCTGGATAAGCCCAACCTGTCTTTCTTAAAAATCGATGTTGAACTGATTCAATATTCTTGATGTGAACATCATAATATGGAGACCAGATAACAGAGGAATATTCTAGGTGCGGGAAAACTGAACAGAAGAGAGTTTAAAATAAATAGATCCCCAGCTCTACTACAAGATGAAGCAGAAGAATAGTGATATTTTTTTCTAAAAAAAAATATGATCAATTATCAATTAAGATTTAAGATCAACTTGTGTCAGATACGAATATAATCGAGGTGTGTACTATGACAAGTAAATATATTTATAATTATTATGTTTTAATCACCTGTTATGTACAATAACATCAACTAATCTTATTGCCAATCAATGTTAAGCAAACATAAGTCCAAAGCTTACTTCTCCCACTCCTTGATTATTTATTTATTTATTTGACTTTTTGTACATAATGTTATTTGCTTATGAATGTTGATAAATCGAAAGTGATGGTTTTTGAGAGGGATAAAAATATAACTAAATGTGAGATCAGTGTGAACGGAGATATTCTGAATCAGGTAGAAGAATTTGTGTATCTGGGAAGTATGCTTACTAGGGATGGAAAGACCGAGAAAGATATTGAAAGGAGGGTGAGTGCTGGGAACAGGGTGAACGGTCCACTTAAATCTACTTTGGCAAACAAATGTTTATCGCAGGAGGCTAAACTAGCAGTTCACAACGGAGTTCTAGTGCCAACGCTGATGTATGGGAGCGAAGAATGGAATTGGAAAAATGATGATAAAAGTAGGTTAAATGCTGTCGAAATGCGATCCCTCAGGCGAATGTGTAGCAAAACGATGTATGGTGCACAAATGTCGAGATCCGTGAACTGGGTAAGGCGGAGATATGCATTATCGACAGAATCAAGAAAGGGGTGCTGCGTTGGTTTGGACATGTAGAGCGAATGGACAGCGAAAGAACGGCTTAAAGGATCTACGATGCAAATGTTGATGAGATGTTGAGAAATGTTGAGAAAGACATGGCACGAGCAGGTCCATCAAATACTTGAAGGTGGACATGTCAAAAGTAGGAATAATCAGCGTGCGTGCATGAGAAGATGTATGAATGTAGAGAAAGCGAGGTCTGTATGCCAAGATAGAGTGATATGGCGTTCTATCCTCTCTGCCTACCCATACGGGGAAACGGCGTGATGGTTCGTTTGTTTATGTTATTTGTGCATTGGCGGGCTTATTGCCAAATGGCAATTTCTTCCAACCAACCGATAAAATAAAAGTTTTATTTTTATAATTCAAGTTACAGAACATATTCAATTGAAAAAAAAAATTAAAAAGCTAAAAGTATATAAAAATAGAAATAAACGTATTTGTTTATAAATTACCTTAAATCAAAACTATTACTCAATGGGAAAAAGGAAAAAAGAGGAAAGGAGGAGAGATTAAGGAAGAGAAAAGAGATGTTTCTTCAGACGTGATTTAAACAGAGACAATGTAGTAACATCTTTGATGGTAGATGGGAGATGATTCCACAGCCGAGCCGCATGGACACTATATGAGTTAGAGAAGAAAGAGGAATTGTGGATGGGTATTAAGAGAGTGCCTTGAGAATTAGAACGAAGAGGTAAACCATGAACTGATAAGCGTTGAAATTTTTCACGCAGGTATATAGGAGCGTTAGGACTATGAAGTACATTGAACAGAATTTAAAAAACTACTGAGCTTAATAAAATTAAATATCCCAACAAGAAACCTCAGACGAAACTTACTCTTTCATACCGATAACCATAGAACTAACTATGGTTTTCATTCCCCTATGCCCAGAATTTTAAGGTCTGCCAAGAAAAATAGAAAAATACCACTCTTGATTTCTTTGATAACAAGTTGTTTTCTTTCAAACGATCACTAAATCAAATTCAATTATAAAGACCCCTCTCCCGCTTTCACTGCCACAAAGTCTACTATATACCATTGAGTCTTTCTACTTTTTTTATAATAATTTTATATGCATAAACATGTCCTTAAAAATGCCCATTGGGCGTATATATAATTAAATAAAACATTCTACCCGATCCTTACATATAATAAATAGAACTATAATATTTAGATTCATCATCATCATTAATCCACGTCCACTCCCGTTGGAGCTTATGGTATCTACAAAGAGCCTCCATGCATCTCTGTCGGCTGCCAACTCTTTTGCGTCCTCCCAAGCCAGGCTCTCGTCCCGAAGGTCTGACATAAACTGCCAACAAACTGTCAGCAATGGACGTCCAGGACGTCGAAAACCGGACGCCTTGTAAAGTAGGCAAGCTTGGTTAAGGTTTTCACCCTTGGCATCACGAAATTCACTAGTTTGGCCATTGAGGTATATAACAATGTAGCATGTTTTAAGCAATTGGTACATTTCGTACCATATAATCATTATTTTGATAAACATATCAATTATGACGATAGCATCTTCACATAGTCACTTTCAGATAAGAACTGAAATAAAAAGATAATTTTTCATAAATAATTTTATTTAAGGTCACACAATAATTATTTATTTAGTATTTTTTCTTCTATCAGAATCTGAAGGTGAGCGCACAAAATGATTTTGTTGTTTATTTTTTACTAATCACTTGGCGAAAACATGGGGTATAGTTTAAGTATCATTTTGTTCTGCTGATACGTATATATGTTTATGTACTTGTAAGAGATATTGTAAGTGGTGATAGCGGGGTGGTCCGCTATCATTTGGGTAAACATGAAAATATTTGAGGCAGTGATCGTGGATTTATGGTACTTATTTATTGTACAGCGCCCTTAAGGTGATTTTTACAAAAATAACGCTTTATAAATTATCCACAATACACATATATACAGGGTGTTCTTTAAACCCTGTCACATTCAAAACCACGATGATAAGTATGAGCAAGAAGACAGAACGAATAAAAACATAAAATATTAAATATAAAAAAAAAAAATGGTTGCTAACTTCTCTAGGGGAGAAACGACGAGGGGAGGGGGGAGTCTGACACACCGTTAACTGCGCGGCGGTGTCCCCCTCGCTTCTCCCTTGCAGAAGTAAGCAACCATTTGTTATTTTTAATATTTTATTTTTACAAATTTTCTTCATTCTAAATATTTTTTAAATATGCCAATATGTCTTCTTGTCCATACCGATCATCGTGGTTTCGGATGTGACAGGGTTTAAAGAACACCTGTTTATATATATATATACATATATAAGCGACGTCTACAAAATAACTAACTTCAGTTTGATGTGCGTACGCGGTTTCCAAACTATTATAATTCTGTGAGCACGTATTTAAAGGCTTATATTTAATTATGTGAAGATGACAAACAACTTACATATAAATCCTTCACTCAAAATTTTTTGTAATATTATTTTTTCAGAACCCAAGATGATTAACGTAAAATTGATCGTATTTCTACAATTATTGTTTGCTACTGTGTATTCTGCAGCAGTCATCAAACCTGAAGATGCGGTGTCCAGTTTCCGGACCTTCTTAGAAAAATCCATCGATGGACAATATCAAGGTAATAATACATTATCGTGGGCCAATAATTTTATTTCTCCGAATTTTGAAATGAAAAGGATCTAAAAAGTTGCCTTTTTGAATTCTCTGAATGCAAACAATATTTGATACTACATTTAGCCCTCAGCCAGAGCTTGAAGTTTTCGAAAAAATCATTTTTTTGCGCTAAACCGGCTGTCATTTTGTATTTAAGTAAGAAAATCAGTCAAATTAAATGTTTTAATATGCAATAAACCTTATTAAACAAGCATCTAAGGGCGCGAATTGCACTCTGTTTTGTAATAAATGGGTAGAATTGTTTTAAAGAGCCATTGTTTTCATCAATGCCAGGCGCTCAACGGAATCGGTTCCGCGGAGTGTAAACATTTTGCATTTTGGTAGTTTTAAAACGTGTTCGAATTTGTAATATGATTAAAATATATCTTTACTAACAAAAACAAATATTTTATCAATATAGATAATTAACAAAATGTTTTTTAAATATTATTTACGTTCAATGTGATCAAAAATCTAATTTTTTAGACCCCTTTCACTTTGACGTCTAAAAAAAAAACTTCTTACATCATCGACCCACTCTATATACAGAGTGTTCTTTAAACCCTGTCAGATCCGAAACCACGATGACCAGTATGGGCAAGAAGACATATAAGCATATTTAAAAAAAATATTTAGAAAAAAGAAACGTTTAAAAAATAAAATATTAAAAAAAACAAATGGTTACTTACTTCTGCAGGGGAGAAGTGAGGAGACCGCGTCGCAGTATCAGACTCTCCCTTCTTCCTCCTCGTTTTACCGCTTTTTCGATATTTTATTCGTCTTATTTGAATGTGCCAATATGTCTTCTTGCTCATACTGATCATCGTGGTTTCGGATGTGACAGGGTTTAATGAACACCCTGTATACATGCACGTTTTCCTCGTTAGCAGAATTAAAAATACAGGTCGAACGTCATGGTCTTTGAAAGAAATGTAACTATGACTGAATGTAAGATTGTAGTAAATGGAGATAGTTTGAAACAGGTCGAAGAATTTGTATATCTGGGTAGTATGTTTACTAGAGATGAAAATATGGACAAGGATATTGAAAGGAGGGAGTTGGAAAAAAAGGGACGAAAGTAGACTGAATGCTGTTGAAATGCGATCCCTCAGGCGAATGTGCGGAAAAACAATGTATGATAGGTGCCCTAATGTCGAAATTAGAGCAGAATGCAAGGCTGAGTTAAGCATTATCGACAAAATTAAGAAAGGTCTTTTGTGATGGTTCGGTCATGTGGAGCGAATGAATGATGAAAGAACGGCTAAAAAGATTTATGATGCGAATGTGTCTGGTTGTAGAAGTCGAGGAAGGCCGAGAAAGACATGGCATGATCGAGTACAACAAATTCTCGAAAGTGGTCATGTGAAAAGTCGGAATAATCGACGTGCGTGCATGAGAAGATGTATGAATGTGAAGGAAGCAAAGGAAGTGTGCCAGGACAGAGTGGTGTGGCGTTCTATCCTCTCTGCCTACCCCTCCGGGGAAATGGCGTGATGGTTAGTTAGTTAGTTAGTTTAGGTTTCTGTATAAATAGAACGCCCCAAATACGTCACTATTCGATTAAATTATTACCGTCCTTTGTGACTGTTTAAATCTTGACGTCACAGCTGTCGAAGTTAATCATGTCGCGTTTTTGGGGAAGCGTGGTTTAAAAATGTTCATATTATTAATATTTAAAGCATTAACTTTTTGGTCAAACGTTTTACTAAATGTTATTAAATATTTGTATGTAAACACTTCTCGGCTTTTCTATGTCTACCGGTTTCTAGGCGTACCCGTCTCTTAGTCAGGAAAACTAATCTAATCAAATGACCTAATCAGTGCGTGTAAGGGTCGCTTATTAAAACGCATGTCATGTTGGTTTAATATCAACGCAAAAGCCATAAGTTCCTGAATTTATAAACTTTCAATTAATTTAAAATGTAATAACAAAATAAAAATATGGTTTTCCACTGCAATATTTTATGATTTTGTGCATTTATATTTTAAGTCATTTATATGTTAAGTAAATCTAAAAAAAAATGTCACAAAGTAGATGCTTACATAAATAATGAACGACTAACTGAAATTGAACATGTTAAATACTTAGGACTAACAATAGACAGACAGTTGACATGGATAATTCATATCAACAATTTGAAAGGTAGTGGTTGTAAAGGCTTTGTTTGGACGTGAGACAGATATGTACTTGGCTACTATGGGGAACAGGATATCAAAATGACATAAACAGACTACAAAGACAGCAAAATAAAATATTAAAGTTAGTATATGACCTTCCCTATCTAACAGCAACTAAAGAACTTTTTGAACAAACTAAACAATTAAACGCAACTGAACTTTTTAAACTAGAATCTTTAAAATTTATTCATAAATTAGCCACTGATGTAATTGTAGACGAAGAATTAAAACTTGAAAAAAACTGTAGTAAACATGAACACAATACGAGAATATCAAAAAAAATATCATATCCAATCTTTTAAAAGGAGAAAGGGACAATCGAGACTTATAAACCATGGACTGAAATTATACAATAAACTACCAGACAAAACTAAACAAAAGACTCAGGCAACCTTTACAAAAGATGTTAAAAATATTATTATTAACAGTAGAGTGTGAATTTTAAAAGTGAAAACATTTTGTTAAATGTATGTAACCCGTAAGGGTTTATCAATAAAATTTAAATAAAAAAAGTACAATAAACAGAGACATTGAAGGAATGCGATGGATAGAGATGACATGCTGGCCTCTGTCGATCTATCCCGTTACAACTATTAATCTGCATAAAGATTTTGTTCCTTGGAATTATTAAGTTAACTGTCTATGCGCAGCTGACAGAAAATCTTCCAGGAATTTATTATACATGCAAATGGTAATGCATTGAAGATGTTAGGATTTGTTCTGCGTACTTCCAGTATAATAATACAAATGCCAAAATACCCGCATACTGAGAACTCTTTACAACTCCTTGGTGCGAAGTAGACTCGAGAGTGGCTCGATGATTTGGGGGCCACATGAGCTGAAGTACTCTTTTATGATAGAGAAAATCCAAAATAAGTTTCCGGAATATCTCTACATGAGAGAGTCCGGGTATTATTTATTTATTTATTTATATACGGCATTTCTGCCATTTACATATACGTGGTATAAAGAGTGCTTAAAAATAAAAATATTTTTAAAAAAAGAGTATGAAACATTAATATACTTGTACTGTACACATTATGAATTACTTGAAATACATATATATTTTAAAGAAATTATACAATAACAAAATACATTATTCAATCAAATTATAACTATTCCAACCCAATCTTCTGAAGATGATTTGCTCTTTTGGATAAAAATATGTTGGTCACTTTATTTCTTCAGTTAGGCAGAGATAAACTAAATATATCAAAATGTGATGCATATTCATCCGGTATTCTGTAATCTAACAATATGTGAGTTATATTGAGCTACCGTTCGAGAACTTTGACAATAAAATATTGTAGATGTTCTGCTTAATCTAGGTGGTACATAGAATGAAATCAATTTCAGTAGATCCGGGGTATCAAACATTGGTTTTATTATTTTATAAAAAGTCGTAAGATCGGTCGATGTTCTTCGTTCTTGCAATTTAGTTAATTTAAGAGAGTCTAAAATTTTGTTATAATTTAATTGATTAGTAGAAAAACCCATCTTAAAATTAATAAATCTAAGAAATTTAATCTGAATTCTCTCAATAGAATCTGAGAAAGTGATTTGATAAGGTGACCATATTGGATATCCTTGGCTCTACCTGACCGAGTTTCTCCAGGGTATGCTTGCCTACAACAGGTTAGAGACTAGAAGGAATGAGTATTTAACTACACATTTTTGTCGATTCTTGCGCGGTATGATCGATAATTCTGAGATTATGAGCATTGGTTTGCATGTTCCTAACAATTACCTAAGACAGCGTCAGCATAGATTGTTTCATATTCCTATATACAGGATTAACCAGCCTATGGTTATGCCTGTTGGAAGGGCTACCGCTATGCTGAACAACTTTACTCTGGATATTGATCTGTTCTATGTATCCGGAGCAGGATTCTCCTACCACTTTGACATGAGTCTCTTTCATCTATTTGTTTCTTTTTATAATATGTAGAACATAAACAGATTTAACTATGCAATATTTCACAATAGTTTCAATGCAACGCAAATCGTTCACAGTAGCAAGGCTCTTTATAGACCTGGGCTTGGAGAGTGAGAACTATTCACGGGAACCCGACACAATATATCTTCACAGGTCGCAGTGACGTCAGGAGCTTGCGTAACACTAACCCCCACTACTAAGAATAAGAAAAGGCAACGTGAATCGTGAATCTGAAAGTGTAGCGATGAGTTTACTGAACCGTTGTAATAACATAATATAAACCCTTGTTAATGTTTTGGTTTTAAATTCTCTTTCCAGTTTTTTTCTCTGTTTTTGTTTTACTACCTTTTGAACTGTGTGTTGTATTTTTTAGAGCCTTTGACTCCAGAGTTGGGAGAGCTGCAGACGAAGTGGTCACACAGTGGAAAGTTTGAAGGAGACATTGTAATGACACCAGAACAAATTGAAGAACGCGTGCAGGACTTTGCTGGACTCAAAAATGCCGACACGAATCCCAGACGACTCTGGCCTAATAATATAGTATATTACGGCTTCACTTCAGCAATAAGTGAGTCAAAATATTAAGTAATAATCAGCATAAAGATAAGTCATGATAAGGCATTGTTCACCTTTTAAGAGATCCTAAGATCGGTGTTACAGAAAACTAGTTGTTCTCCTGAGATTATGAGGTCTAACTATTACTCCGTCTCTCAGGTGGTATTCCAGGCGGACGTTGATCAGATGGGATTTCATCGGCTGCAGTGTGCACAAGTCTGTCTATGCTCATTCTGTCCACATGATCCCTCCAGTATCTTCGTCTGGATCTACCTCTAATTTTAGTATTACGGGTTCGGTCTCGGGGTGTTTTTCCAGTAATGGCCCTTAAGACTTCATTTCAGCAATTCTGAGTAACCCTTTGGTACAAACAGTGTCAGCCCGCGCTTCCATAGCATACGTCATTTGAGTCTCACGCATTGTTTTATTTACGCATATCCTTTTTTCTCCATATTACATTCCTCAGACACCTGGACACAGTTGATGCTGTGTTGACCTGTTCTCGAACCCCAGTGTACTAATCCCTATGACTTGAGATTTTTTCTTCTGGGTATCTAAAACTCGCGACCTGTTCCACTGGCTTATTGTCAATAGTCAGCTTACACCTTGTAGGTTGTCTAAATAATGTAAAACTTTTTGTTTTGCTGATTGTAACGTATTATTACCTTGTTATGCTTTAACTAATAAACAATGTATATATAAAATTAATTTTGAAAACAAAACACTGTTATAAAATCCAGACGCTTTGCGATGACACTCTATCTACCTATATGGATATTTGTTTTAACAAAAACCACCGCCATATTGACATGTTTAGCTTTTGTGATACTAGGTGGAACTTACACAGCATTTTTTGCAGGTTCTGAGTAGCCTCAGATTCAGATATTATAGCTGCGTTATTTGCATAGCATATCATATTCATTGTTTGAATGCCCATTATGTAACCCAGTCTCAAACCAGTCACTTCTTCTTTTAATTTATTTATTATAAGATTAAACAGAAAAGAGCTCAGACTATCTATCTGTCTAATCCCATTACTTGTTGGAATTTATTTGGATAATTTATTACCAACTTTAATTTGAATTGCGTCATTCTGACAGTAGCGACATCTCTGTTGATTGTACTTTTAATTATATGCGAATAGTTCGGTAAATATCTAAGTTACAGTGATTGAAATTTTCTATTGAATTTTTTTAATATTTCTTTAGAAATAAATGCAGGAACTTTCGAAAAAATACGAGAAAATGCTTTTTTCTGTCATGCTTTGTGCGCCTGCTAAAGACTCTATTTCAAAAAATGCATTTATAATCCCAGCTAAATAACTTATCTCTAAATGAATTAAAAACTTACAATGCATCAGTTTTCACGTACCAGGTCATTCACGGTTGATAATTTGTTGACAGTTTACATAAAATCTACAAGTCGCGGACCTTACCTGGTAGAACGCAGAGAATTTGACCATCAGCAGAGAGGCCTGGGATAATTTTTTTGGACATCATAATTTGTTCCATCTAGAAAGCGGTTAGGTGTAATGAACTCAAAATTAGACTAAGAATTGTTCATGTTGTATTTTTATCTTCAGCAGGAGATTAGTGAGTTTTTGATAAATAAATTATTAAATAATTGTCTTTTAAGGTTCTGTTGAAATAGCCGATATTGAAAAAGCAATTGCTGCCATTACCAAAGTGACTTGCTTGACATTCAAAAGGAGCACATCTTCAACTCCAAACTACATAAGATTTGAGGTAAACTATTTTGTAAAACTTTGGTTAATAACCATTAGTTACTCTAGATTTTCTTATAATTTAATTTTGCACAGATGTAAAACAACAGCAGCGTTAAACCATTATACGTACATAGGTAAAAAAAACTTTAATAAACTTCCGAAAAACTTAAAATCTATAAAAAATTATCTAACTTTTAAAACTAAAATTAAAAAACATTTAAGACTCACCCCTTCCTAGACTCCATACCAAAGAATGTTTATTTTTTATTTTTAATTTACCTTGTTTATTTTTAATTTTAATTTTCGTTGTTTTAATTTACTTTGTTTATAAAAAAAAAAAAAATGTGAAACGAACTCCCTCTCTAAACACAAGTATCTACTTTATTAGAGAGGTAGAAACGTTATATATAAGATGTTCTGTGTATTTACCTATTTTGTATTTCAAAAATGTATTTTGTAAAAAAAAAAATTAAAAAATACATTCTCATATTTACGGATGCAAATCGTAGCACCTCTTTAGGGCGCAAAACAGCAAAATACTGAGTTTTGGAAGAGGTGTCTTTTTAAAGAACAATATTGGGTGTGCGGTAGTTTGTCTTTGTAAGAAATGAAGTAAACGTCCCCTCTCAACACAGGAACTTTTAGTCCCATGGAGTTCGGACGTATGTCTCAAATAATGTACCATAAACTTATGTTTGTAAATAAATAAATAAACAGACGCAGCAAACTCCGGTGACAACTGTTTTATTTTTTTTAAAAGCATCAAAAACATAATATATATTAACAAATAGCGACAAATCCCATGTTTATGTGTTTTCATTTTACACCGTGTAAGTGGCGAAAATATCTACGAAATGCCGGAAGATCTACTCATGAAATTAACATGACAAACCATATTATTCTGACGATGAAGAATCAAAGCCTACATGTCCGCGAATGAAAATTGAACGTAGTTATGCAAAAAGCAGCCAGCTACAGAAAAGTGAAACTGAGGTAATAGCACTTTTATGAAAAGAGTGAATAATCAAATCTACATGAACAATTTTTACTTTGACAAATGATAAAAAATAAAACGTACGTTCATTTTTTTATTATAAAAAAGAATTTAAGTACATGTATCTATTTGCCCATTTCAATAATTTTTTGTGTATGCATATATGTTTATGTGTGTATATGCATATATTTATATATATGTATGTATGTATATGTATGTATGTTTTCTGTGTATATTTTTTTTTTTTTGCATTACTTTATATATTCTTACTCTTTCTTCCCTATTTTCTCATCCCACATCCTTTCTCTCTTAGCGAACTCTACATTTTGTTTTTTTTCATTTTTGTTCCTATGTGAAACTTGTTTTTGGTCTTGTTGTTTGTTGTTATTCTGTTTACCTATATTGTTTGTAAAAATTTTTAAATACTTATGTGTTTATCCACTTTAACTTTTTTAAAAGAACTAGCTTTCTAGAATCATAAATCTTTCCATCAGCATCTATACCGTAAGATTTTCTTAGTGCTGTGGGTGCTTTCTGCAAATTAAGAAACGCAATTTTTGTGAACAACACTATTTTCTGAAGGTGATTATTTTAGTTTTTTGTACGAAAGCGGCCTGGCTGTTTTTCGCAAAACTTTGAACCGAAAACACCTATTTATTTATTTTTCGAAATTGAGGACTGGTTGCTTTCTGCATAACTGCGTTCAATTGATCTACGAATTTAAGACGCTGGTACTGTTGTCATATGTTTATAAAATTTGTTCAAATAATTATGCGCAAAATATGGCCTAAGACGTGATTTCGTAGTTAGTTTCTTGAATCGAATAATTCATCCAGGATCCATCAAAATGAAGAAAAAAATATTTTATACTTTACGGCGCGTTCACTATAGTCCTTGACCTTTTAAATAAATAGTCATCATTGAAGATATATATTTGCCAACGTCTCGTTTTTTAAGCTGGCCACACCGACGGAATATTAGACGCAAATATTATATTTTTACTAATCGAAATTCAATCAAATGATCTGTCAACGTTCACCAACATCATTTAAATTCAAAATGAAACACAAGCTTTGTTTTATATCGGAAATAAATGTTATTACCGCACTAGCTTAGCGTGCATTAAACACATTGGGGAAATAAAAGGAACCTCCTATAACAAAAACAATTGGCGAGCTTTGACAATGTTACAAGAGGCGATGCATGTTATTTTTAATAAACCTACCCGAATTTGGGTTCCTCGGAAAACAAAAAAGGTAATCTATCTGAAGTCTGCGGCGCGGCGCGACGACGTCCGCTCCGCTTGTGTGTTTTACCCTTAGAGTATAGTAGAGGACCAGGGCGTTTATACTCCCTCGCATAGTAAAGAGACTCCCGGACGAAATAAATAATAGTGATTTAAATAAAAACAAAGTAAAATTGATTTTAAAAAATCTTTTTCTTACATTCTAAGTTTAGTGTGTAATTTAAAAAAAAAAAAAATAGAGAAACCAAACAATTTAAAACAGTGTCAAAAAAAGTGTTTGTTTATTATTTTTAATATATTTCGGTATAAAAAAAATTTGATTTACTTGTATTTTATTCTTTTAAACTTTTATTTTATTGATATATTTAAGATTTTTTTATATTTTTATGTAAACATTGTTATATTGTGTTACCAAAATGTTTGAACAGAGAAATCCCTGCAAAAAAACTGCTTTTGCAGTTTGGCGGGAATTAAAAAAATTGTTTAGAAGAATGCTTATGTGAAAAAAATTTCAATAAAAAAAAAAATTAAAAAAATATACGTTTTACCAGAAATAATTTTATTTATTTTATTTTCTTTTATTTAGGAAACATACAGTACGCTTACATAGTTTTATATTTTACACAGTTAGACTTAACTCTAATGGATCAGTGAAGTTTCCATATTATATAATAATTATACTATGTAAGGTTATCAATGAAAGTACAAAAAAGGGAAGGAAAAAAAACATAGATGAAAGTTGTTTAAAAATTAAAATTAACGTAAAAAAAGTTGTCCAAATGTTTGTAGTTGGAAGAATTTTTTTTCTAAAAGTAATTAAAAGGTAAGAATTAAAATGAAGAGTGAAAAACATGCTCAGATGTAAAAAAAATTAAAAACATTTTCAAAAAGAAAAAACATAAATATACACATACCTATTTTATGGGATTCAAAGAAACGATGAGAAGAATCTTTAAATGAAATAATACAGGACAATAAATTTAAGTAAATTAAAAAAAACCTCTTCAAAATTAATGACACATTACAGTAAGAGCAGCAATATAAAGATTGTATATACGATTGTATATATATTTAATAATTAAGTTATATTCATTAAAAATGTGGGCCATGATGAAATAATACGCTTTGAAAAATGTTTTCATGAGATTTATATTTCACTTAGTTTACCATGGTAAGAATAATTTTTAATCAAGATCTTTAGAGATTAAATGTGAAGTATTCGTTTTGAGGCGGTTGGCGTGGAAAAAAGAGCGATCTCTTTTGTGTTATTATTTTAAAACGATTTAGCGCCTTCCGGTAGTCAGTCTCGTATACATACAATATAAGTCATTAAAAGTAGTTTTAAAGTACAAAAACATAAATGCTGCAGAGAAAAAAGAAAAAAATAACATTATAGCAAGTAATCTTTAAAATTTGAAAAAGCAATATAAGGAGAAGATTTTAAACCAAAGGTAGTTGATAAAATTTCATTAAAGCGATTTTAGCAATAACACAAATTTCAGTAGAGAAATTTATATTATTAACTATGTGCTTCACAAGCTCCAACCGAAAAGAAAGTTTAAAATGTTCGTTGTCTAAGCTCTCTTACCATAGAAAAATGTGGCTGGGTGTTGCCAGCTTAATCTAATCCCCTGAAATTATTTTTTTTCACCATATTTTAGAATACTGACCCGGGTTGCTGGGCGTACATCGGCATGATTGGAGGACCCCAAAAATTAAACCTCCAGTTCAACGGCGCTGGCAAAGGGTGCTATACCCATGGAGTAGTTATTCACGAAATTCTCCACGCTTTAGGCTTTCACCATATGCAGTCCACTTACAATAGGGATGACTATGTCAGGGTTATCTGGGAGAAGATCAAGAAAGGTTAGTATTCATATTTATGTTCACTGTCGGCAAGTAGCGCAGAGTTTGACATTTGCAAAAATAATTCTACCTTTGAAAATTAATTATTTTATGTTTTGGAATTTAACCATAAACAAGTACCTAGATACCTAATCATATTCAATATTTAAATATATATAAAAATTAACATACCTACATATACCTTAAGGTACCTTCATATCAAATTAAAAGTATTTTTCCTTTTATCCGGACAGTTTTTGCTCGCTCTCACGGCAGTCATTTTTCTTGTACTATTATTTATTTATTGACTGACTTATACAGTCCATTCTAACAATAGTAAATACATACTGAATACAGGTACTAATGAAATAAAATACAATATTCGTTTTATTTGTTTTATTTGTTTTATTTGTTTTATTTGTTTTATTTGTTTTATTTGTTTTATTTCATTTATTTCATTTATTTCATTTATTTCATTTATTTCATTTATTTCATTTATTTCATTTATTTCATTTATTTCATTTATTTCATTTATTTCATTTATTTCATTTATTTCATTTATTTCATTTATTTAATTTATTTCATTTATTTCATTTATTTAATTTATTTAATTTATTTAATTTATTTCATTTATTTCATTTATTTCATTTATTTCATTTATTTCATTTATTTCATTTATTTCATTTATTTCATTTATTTCATTTATTTCATTTATTTCATTTATTTCATTTATTTCATTTATTTCATTTATTTCATTTGTTTCATTTGTTTCATTTGTTTCATTTAATTCATTTATTTCATTTATTTCATTTATTTCATTTATTTCATTTATTTCATTTATTTCATTTATTTCATTTATTTCATTTATTTCATTTATTTCATTTATTTCATTTATTTCATTTATTTCATTTATTTCATTTATTTCATTTATTTCATTATTTCATTTATTTCATTTATTTCATTTATTTCATTTATTTCATTTATTTCATTTATTTCATTTATTTCATTTATTTCATTTATTTCATTTATTTCATTTATTTCATTTTTTTCATTTATTTCATTTATTTCATTTATTTCATTTATTTCATTTATTCATTTTTTAAATGTTATTATTTAGTCTATTTGCTTAGACAACATTCAAACTTGAACACTTCTCCTGAAAATGGCTTTCGTTTAGGAGAACTTAATATATGTTCATCCAGAACATTGAACACTTTTAGGGCCACAAAAAATAAATTGGTCTGAGCGAAAGTCGTACATGTTTTTGGTATTAAATAATTCAAAGATCTTCTCTTGTAACCGCATGACCATAAATGTGTCAATATATATTTTTATTTAAAATTGTATCAACTCTCACTTCATACTTTGATATTTTATGGATAAATTTAAAATAAAAAACAACAGTGTTTTGTCGGGAAATTAAAATGAAAGAGGGTTGAAATTGCTCACAATATTGGAAACACATTCTAACAATATATCCATACATACGTTTTACTTTTATTTCTAAGTGACGTGTTTATTTAAACATTTTAGAGGAACAATATAACTTCAACAAACGAAACACAAATGAAGTATCAAACCTCGGCTTCGTCTACGATTATGGCAGTGTCATGCACTATGGCCTGTATGATTTCAGCATTGATGGAAGCAAGACTATGGAAGCGATTCAGGTAACTACGAAAAGATTTTCTTAAGAACAATCGAGTAAAATTAAACTGCTCAAACTTACTAAAACTCTTTAAAAGACATCTAGGGTGAAAATAATAGTGTCACAACTTAAATAACTCATTTTTACATAAATAACATATTTTTTTACTCGAAACATAAATGTTAAACTTAGTTAAAAATTTTAAATAACAATTATAATTTAATTCATTAAATTGTTAAAACTTAACGATAGAAGAAAAACTGTAGACGTATTAAATTTATTCAAAATTGTAAATTCAGTATGAGGTTGCCCAGAATTGTTATCTTTTTTTTATTTTTTTTTATTTAAATCTTAAAGTAGGGCACACATATCATACATATTGTTATGTGTGTTCTAATAATAACATTACAAATATATTTAATTTATAAATTGTTTATCACATATGTCTTGACTATTATTTTAAATTTATAATATAATATTTTTTTCCATTTCGTAATACTTTTTAATTGCTTTAAATAAAATTGAATTTTGTGACTTTGCCTTTTTCCTAAATGGAAGTCTAATTTTGTTCTTTTCTCTAGTATTGTGATCGTGTTCATGCTGGTTCCGATCAATTTTTTTTTTTTTTCTTTAGGGTGCCTGGAGGAATTAATTGTTGATTCATTGGTTTATATTGTAATGTCATACCTATTTCCTGTGTACAACTAAATGAGTATGTTAAACCTATATAGATAGTATATATAATTTATTTAAATTTATTTAAAAAATGTTTCAGGAGTCTCAAACTAAATTAATTTATTCTCATTTCTTAAAAAAATGGAAGTAATAATAATTTGTATTTTAATTATTAAATTTCGTAAAAAGTACATGTTTTTGTAAAATTCTAAACATATCTACTTTTACACATCTAGTAAATGTTAACACTGTAACTCTCCAAAAAAGAGACTAACTCTTGTCCTTAAAGAGTGACTCACACTGTTTTAGTTGTTTATTTATAGTAGTTTATATAATTTTAAATACGAGTACATGAGAAATAAAAATAAAAACACAGGATATATAAAGCAAAAACATAAAACAATAATACATGATAATTAAAGTTTAATGTTGTTTTTACACGTGTTCAAAAAATTTCTTTAGATTAACTTCAAATTTATTTATTGATATTTTATTTTTAATAGTTGTTCGTTCATTGGGAAGATTATTATAATTTTTTACACCTTTGAAGACAATGCTATTTTGACCATGACTTGTGTGGAGTTTAGGAATTTTAATATTATGTTGGTATCTGAGTGACTTATTCATCTCAAATTCTTTGATGTTTTCTTCTTTATAAATTTTATAATATGTTATTTAGTATTCTATGGTTAGATTATTTAAAACATGTCTGGAATATATTTGTAAAGTAAGGGACCATATTAACACTATATTGAGTAACTTTTTCTAATATGTGAATACATTTTTCTTATTTTCAGTCAACAAATGAAGTCATTGGACAAACCGTAGGAATGAGTTCTTTAGATGTAAAAAGATTAAATAAATTATACAGCTGCCCTGGATACTAGTCTCCTATTTTTTAAACATTAAAAAAATAAAGGTTTCCAAATAATGTCTTTTTATTACTTTTTTTTTGTTTTAAACAAATACTGGAAGACTTTTTTAGTGAAACTCCACTAATCCATATTAATATTATGCATTTGTTTTCGTATGTTTGTTTGTGTTTCCTTCACGTCGCAACGAAGCGACCAATCGATTTGATTTTTTTGCTTAGGAATAGTCGAAGAAGTATCATTAATTAAAAATCTAAAAAAATATTTTTTATGGCTACCATTTCAAAATAAAGATATGCCTGTACAACAGTGGTAAGCGGTGTTTTTTATGGGTAGGTAATCTACAAAAAAAGTAAATATGAGTAATACAGTCAAACTCGAATTATCCGGAAAAATGTGTTTCAGACGATATTCGGATATGCCGAATTCCGTATTATTTGTTTGATAAATCAATTAAGGCAGTTTTTTGAAGAAAACTTAAATTTACTGTAAAATCACTATTTTATTGCCTTTTAAACAGCCAATTAGAATACCATTCAAAATTTTATTAAACATGCCCAGTAAAGTTAAAAGCTTTGATGAAGAAACGTGTTTAAATAGTTTTGATAACTGTCTGGATATTTGGCAATCCAGATGACAGAAGTTCAGGTGAACGGAGTTCTACTGTATATAAATGGCATTTTTTCTGTGGTTCTGGGAACATCATCAAACAGAAGATTATTACCAATAATCAACTCAAGCAGCAATTATTATTAACTTTGCAATATATTTAGCTATATTCTACACTATTTTAATTTTTACACTTTATTAAAAAAATACCACAATAATAATCAATAGGTATTATTTTCATTATGATTAAAATTTCAACACGAAGCTCTTTGCCGACTACTTCTAGAAATAAATAATGCCAAAAAGGGCCACGTCGAGTGCCAAATGTCATATGATATAACTGTACAGTATAAGGGCCTACTTTTATTGTTTATCATACATATAAATGACATCAGTGAATATCTAAATTATTGTAGAATACAACTTTTTGCAGATGATGCACAAGTTTGCATATCAGGAGATAATTATAATACAGTGATAAATAAAAATAATTACGGTTTAAAAAATATATTGAAATGGTTAAAAAAGAATAAATTAAAATCAAATATCGCTAAAAACAAAATATATGAATATTCGGAGAAAAAATAAACCCTAAGGGTACAATATTAATTTGAATAATCTGATTTTAAATTCTGTGGATAAAATAAAGTATAAAACATATTCTTAATATGTAACAAATAAAATCATAACTAGGACAATAGATATATGTTGTTCTTATTTATATATTATGTAGGTGCATATAATATGCATTTGTGTGTTCATTTTGAATCAACAATCGCGTATCGTCAAACCTTATTTTATTGTTGTCATTATTTCGTATTTACTGCATTTTGTGGTTACCTACCGTATTGTATAGGACTCGTCGCACATTATTCATTCGATGTGCATCAGTTTAATTTTAAAATAAAATCTTTTTTTTTTTCAGAATACGGTTTTGAAATTTAACACACTTAAAAAAAAAAACTATTTATATCATTTCTTGATTTGAATTTTAACAAAAAGGTTTCTAATTTTTTACTAAGCTTTTTATTGTACCATTTTTAAAACAATTACAAGTTTTAAACAATTATTTTTTTATACTTACGCACCCACACCCACACACACGCACCCTCTCCCTCATTCATTCACGCATACACACATTCACATACACATGAATACAAACATCACACAAATACAATTACTAATCTTATTTTCTTATATATTATGTGTCATTATATTTACAGTGGATTTTTTTAATTGGCTTTAGCATTGTTAAGATTTTTCTACTTATTTTGTTTATGATGTTTTTAGCTGTAAAAATCCCAAATAAAATAAAATAAAATAAAAATAAATATAAATAGTAGTGTTCTTACCCATAAAACAATTATACGTCCACATATATATTACTGTGTTTCCATTATTTTTTTATGTAATGAATGAAAAATTAAAAATTTACAAATTATTTAAAATAGGTGAAGGGGAAAGAAATATAATGTACCTATTCTAATGTAGAAAGAATGCATAAAAAAATGGCTCGCTCACATTAAAGAAACAAATAAAATATAATATATCAATTTTTAAAGATTAAATAATTAAGGGGATAAATACATTCAAAAATATTATCAAATTTAACCAACAATGTCATATATATGAAACAAGGGATAAAAAAAGATAAGATTACCAATGAGGAGAAAAACATAGCCTCAATACTCATTGTACAACGGAATGGATGCTGTACAATTACCTGAAGAAATAATATAAATATAAGGCATTGAAATATTTCCAATTCATTTGAAAAAACATGTTCTTCAGTAATTTCGATGAAAAATTGTAATGTTACTAAAAGTTAATATTAGTTCTTAATATGTTATAAACTTACTGAATAAAGCATAAATAATGATAATGAAAAATATGCCTTTTATTTCATTTATTTATTTAATTTCAGGGAACTTACACAGTCATATTAATAAACAATAAATACAGAATAACAACAAATTACCAATTACGGGTTTCACAAAAATATAAAGAACAAAACGTACAGTTCGCTGGTTGTACAGTGAAAGGAGGTTGAATGAAAAAAACAGAGGAGGAAATGAAAATGGAAGAAGAAAGAGTAAGTAGATATAAAACAATGCAAAAAAAAGAATATAAATAAACACATGCAACTTACATAATCGCATTCAAATAAATATATATTCATAATGATAATATATGTATTATAATAATAAAAACAATAATATAACAAAAATGAAGTAGTTACAAAAATAAAATGTAAAACATTTTCGATAAAGTTGAAAAATTAAAAACCGAAATAAAAAATAATCAACCAAAAAATAAAAAAATAATTTATAAAAATGGCAACTAACAATCTGAGTTCCATGAACTTAAACTAAGTTTAAAAGAAAAATACAGATTATAAAATTTTATAAAAAATAATGCATCACAAAAATCGCACTTTTCCCTCTTTCCTTCCCATTGTTCCAAGAAGCTAAACTTTTAGACCAAATATATTGTTTTCAGTGTTTAAAATATACATTTAAGAACCAAAATTTATTTACAAGTAATTCAAATAAATCAGGTCAAAGAAGGAATCGTGTGCTAGAAATACCACATTGTAAAACGAGGCTCGCACACAGACATACATATTTTATGGGCCCAAAAATTTTTAATTCTTTTTTTACTGATAACATTTTATTGATACCAAACTTTCAAAATTTTCCTTCTTTTAAAAAACACGCACTATCCTGGATTCAAACTAAAGATACGAACTCTTGTTTCTATGATATATTTTGTTGCCCTTTAATAATAAGGAATATTTTTACGTTTTTTTTTAAATATTTTTTAATTTTCTTTTTCAATTACTATAAAAAAAAATACCACATAATCTCTTACAGAATATTTTATTTTCTCTTTCTTTCATTATTTCGTCCATTATTTATTATAGGATTGAAAATTCATTCATTTTCTTGTATAGGCCATGCCTTTGTGGGATTTTTTTGTTTACTGTTTTTACTATTAATGTGTATTTCATTGATAGGTAATTATGCTTAATGTTTTAAATACTCTGTTTAACCTCTTATGTATATTGTAAAAAAAAAATAAAAAAAAACTGAAAAATAAACATGGATACAATTTAATGATCAATCAAATTACCCGGATGGTAACATATTCAAATAACGTGTGGCTCTCATTAATCCAGAAAATTAGAGTTTTACCGTATTTATTAATAAACATATTAAAACAGAGATGAAGAACATTTCAGAAAAGGTAATATAGAAGTCTAGGCAACAGGGCTTATAACCTGTCATTGGCTGGTTTAAGTGGCCACTTTACACACTGTTTAGCATTCACCATTCTGCTTATATTTGATCATCTATATTCCTTCAATTCTTTCATCTGTTGATGTTTGTGAAGTTAAAGAGCTGAAACCTTATTTATGCGGGTGAGATTCATCTAATTGAATTATTTCACCTACATAACTAGGCAACGCCTGAAAATATTATTTTTTCAATTTCTATACTTCTTCATGGACCAGGTAATTTATCAACAATATTTTGAGTTTGTCCAAATTTTTGTAGACAAGGACTGGATTCAACTTCCTGGGGAGCTGTTTATATTAACATATTACAACAGAGATTAAGAATATTCAAGAAAAGGTAATATAGAAGTCTAGGCATCTACAGGGCTTATGACCTGTCATTGGCTGGTTTAAGTGGCCACTTTACACACTGTTTAGCATTCACCATTCTGCCTATATTTGAACATCTATATTCCTTCAATTCTTTCATCTGTTGATGTTTGTGAAGTTAAAGAGCTGAAATCTTTATTTATGCGGGTGAGATTCATCTAATTGAATTATTTCACCTACATACTAGGCAACGCCTGAAAATGTTATTTTTTCAATTTCTATACTTCTTCATGGACTAGGTAATTCATCGACAATATTTTGAGTTTGTCCAAAATATTGTAGACAAGGACTGGATTCAACTTCCTGGGGAGCTGTTTATATTAACATATTACAACAGAGATAATAAGGAAATATAACATAAACATTTAAGATAAATTAATATAGAAGTCTAGGCATCTACAGGGCTTATGACCTGTCAATGGCTGGTTTAAGTGGCCACTTTACACACTGTGTAACATTCACCATTCTGCTTATATTTGAACATCTATATTCCTTCAATTCTTTCATCTGTTGATGTTTGTGAAGTTAAAGAGCTGAAACCTTTATTTATGCGGGTGAGATTCGTGTGATTGAATTATTTCACCTACATACTAGGCAACGCTTGAAAATTTTATTTTTTCAATTTCTATACTTCTTCATGGACAAGGTGAATTTATCAACTCCCCAGGGAGTTGAATCCAGTCCTTGTCTACAAAAATTTGGACAAACTCAAAATATTGTTGGTATTTCAGTTTCAGTGCTGCAGAGCAGCGTTTATTTTATAATTAAAAAATACATCAAATAATTTGTTACCCACTAAAGACTTTTCGGTGGGAAACATTATTTTTTTTTTTTTTATGACAGGTTTAAATTACATTTATTTTATTTGTATTTTACAGATTTATTTATAAACAGGCACTATAAAGTATCAAGAAGATATTTCTTCTGTTCTTTTTTTTTCATTTGAAGATTTTTCATGTTGATGATGGTTTGTGGGAGATCATTGAACAATTTTGGAACAACGCAATTTAATGTTCGCTCTCCGAAGTAATTTGTAATTCGGGGAACAGATAGGGAGCCCTTAGTTTTGAATCTAGTGCTGTGAGTGTGGGAAACTCTTTTTTTATATTCCGGATCAACAAAGTGATCTACAATCAATTTGTAGTCACAAAGTTGTTTTACCGGCAGGACATTACAGAATTTAAAATATACACTTTCGCCCATATGTTTCGCCTCACGGATTATGCTATCCGGTACGATCCCCCTCAACAGTCTTACCTGAATATCATAAATTTTACCCAGATGAGACTGGAAGGTGAGACCCCAGGCCCAGACACGCACTCCGTAAGATATAATGGATTCAATGAGCGAGGTATATGTGTATCTTAACGTTTTTAAAGGCAGTATGCTTTTAATTTCATAAATCACCATTTTATTTATTAATGCTAGTTTTAAGATATTTGTTTTGAAAGTACATTTTTTTTTCTATGCATTTTTTATTATTTATTGATTCATTGAATTTTTATTCTTATATGCAAGTTGACAGTAAATATGCTTGGCATAAAAATACAGGATATGCAAAAGGAAAAAATCATACTGATATAATATAATAAAATGTGTGTATATTTATGTATTCAGTCAGTACAAGCGTACCTACATATGAAAGTACAGTATTAGGCTGTAATTATCAGATATCGGGCTTTGAATGAGACTGTCGGCCATAATCGGCAAATTTCGGCTGCGTAGAACGTTATCTTTGTCATGAAAACACGTGTATCTAACGTCTGTTAGTGGTTGTCAAGCTAAATCTAAACTAAATCGTTTTCTATTACGTTGTAGTCGAGTTTTTACTTTTACATTTTATTATAATTAACGTATCAATCCTGTTATGTTTTCTTACTGCACTACTCGTATTTATACGAATTTGTTAGATCTATTGAGTTTAATACCTGCTGGTTTTAATTATTGGGTACTGAAAAAACACTTTTGAATCACTCACATCGCTGCTTAAATTCAAAAAGGCCACAAATCGTAAATTCCGAATTTCGTTTACTTCAAAAATTATTTAAATTTATTTCAACAGAGAGGGGAATTTTTTTTTGTGAAGGGAATATGGAAGTCTAGGCATTTACAGGGCTTATGACCTGTCATTGGCTGGTTGGCTCTTTTACTTCACAAAAGTCAACAGATGGAAGAGTTGATGAAATGTGGATGTTCAAACATGGGCAGAATGGTGAATGTTACACAGTGTGTAAGTGGCCACTTAAACCAGCCAATGACAGGTCATATTAATTTAAATATGAACAACTCCCTAGGGAGGAAATCCAGCCAGCCTGCAAATTATATTTGAACGGTAATATTTTTTTATAAGAAAAAGACTCCGATGTATTTTTCGTTATAAATGACCCAAACCGCATAACATTACTTGGCGGCCTTCGTAGTGTAGTGCTTAAGACGCTTGACTCACAAACGGAAGGTTCTGGGTTTGATTCCCGGTGAGAACACCAATTTAAAAATGTTAAAAAGGCTATCTTTTCAAGCCTGGGTGTTATGTGATGTAATTCACTACTGTAACTGGACCTTTTGGCCTGTTGTGGTGCAAAAAAAAATTTTAAAAATTAATAACTCACCTTTTGGCGTTTTGTGTTTTTTTTTTTCCATATATATATTTTTTTATATTCAAAAAATTTTAAAATCCTCCTCAGTAGGGAACCTGTTCTGAGGAGGACTCTAAAGTGTTCAAATTATTTTTTTACATATTTCAAGTCATTCAAATATTTTGATTTATCTTTTGAGATATTGTCTGTAATTAGTTAACTAAATGTTATGTGAAAGCATATTCAATAATTTGTCAGTAAAATAATTCTTGCACTTTAGTCCAAATGTGCGAGATGCAAATGTGGAGAAATATTAAAAGTGATATTATTTCTTGCCCTTTTTATGCATACATGTTCCCTATTTCCAAATCTGTCGATCAAAATAATTTAAGCGTATATAAGGCATAATTGTGGTTACCTACTGTATAGTATAGGACTCGTCGCACATTATTCATTCGATGTGTATCAGTTAAATTTAAAAAATAAAATGCTTTTTTTTTTTCAGAATACGGTTTTGAAATTTAACATACTTGAAAAAAAAAACAATTTACATCATTTCGTCATTTGAATTTTAACAAAAACGTTTCTTACTTTTTACTAAGCTCTTTATTGTACCATTTTTAATACAATTTACAAGTTTTAAGCAAATATATTATTTTCATACTTACGCACCCATACAAACGCACCCTCTCCCTCTTTCATTCCCACACGCACATGTATCCTCTCCCTCATTCATTCACGCATACACACATTCACATACACATGAATACAAACGTCACACAAATACAATTACTAAACTTCTTTTCTTATATATTATGTGTCATTATATTTACAGTGGATTTTTTTAATTGGCTTTAGTATTGTTAAGATTTTTCTAATTATTTTGTTTATGTTATAGCTATAAAAATCCCAAATAAAATAAAATAAATAAATAATTAGTAAATTTATATGCTCTAATTTTTACCGCGTGCAAGAAAAAAAAATTACATCCAATTTCCGTAGAAATAAACTTCCTCTTTCATCACTGTATTTAGGCATTGCCCCCTGTTGTGATTCAAAAATAAATACATATGTAAGTGAACCGATGTATCGCTTTCAAAAAAGTATTTTTATTTTCATACCACTCTTTATTAATATTAAACCAAAATTTATTTGAATTGCGGCTTATGGATAAGCTCTAAAACAAATTAGGTATATCTCTGTAATACATTTTTTTTTATAACAGTAATTCGACATTTAATTTTTTGAAGCAGAGAGGGAAAAAAAATTTCAGTAAGAAATATGAAAGTCTGGGCATTTACATACTTATTACGTCTCAATGACTGGTTTTAATATAATTGAACGTAGTTATGCAGAAAGCAGCCAGCCGTAGAAAAGTGAAACTGAGATAATAGCACTTTTATGAAAAAAGTTAATAATCGAATCTACACAACAGTTCGAATGTTTTTGCCTTTGGCAAATGATAAACAATGAATACAAAAGTTTTTATACTATAAACAAGAATCTTATTGTGTATTTGACCAGTCTTAATGATGTTTACAGTACCGTATGACTTTTCTAGTATTGTGAGTGTATTTTGCAAATTAAGAAATACCGTTTTTCTGATCGACACTATTTTCAGTAGGTGATTATTGTAGATTTTTATATCAAAGTGGTCTAGCTGTTTTTAGCTGAACCCGATAACACCAATATCTCATTTTTTTAAATTTGTTGACTGGCTGCTTTCTGCATAACTGCGTTCAATTATTGTAGCGCGTAACTCAAAGCTACTTAGCGTAATTTATGCTCAGATGACCAGTTCAGTCTCACCGAACAAGGATTTTGTGAACCTCAGACGAGGAAGTGGATTCTGTGAAAAAACACTTAACATTCGTCAGCAGGAGAAAAAAACAATAATTCTGTCATACACAAGTTTTAATATGCGAAAAGGTTGTCGACATGTAGACACTTTTATGGAGTGTGGCAAAAATATTTCAACGTTATAAATATGGACCTTTTAATGAATATTTACTCTTATGCTTAATCTTTATGGGTATATGGCTCTGTTCTAGAGGTATGGGGAGAATTCAATATGTTTATACACATGCATTATAATCATTGAACTACAACGTGAAACTTACCTTGATAATTCTGAAGCGCAACGAATTACGTGGAACTATTATTTAGTATAAAAGTTTAATGACTCACGTGTGGACGAAGCTTCATATAGTTTTTACCAAGCCGTCCTCAGGGCCGATCACAGAGCGTTCTGCTTCGCCGGTGAAACGGGGGCGCAGGATCTGGCCCAAACGACAAGTCCGTAGTCATAGGGCTTCCTGAGGGCGGACGTCAGCGACGTTAAAACTATCCGACAGGTGACATGCCCGAAGGTTCCTGGCGTATGCACAACAGAATAGAGGCTCCATCACGAAATACGAAAGATGTGAACTCGCGGTGAGAAGAATTTGGAACCGTAATTCTCACAGCCAAATCGCATTATTGAATCAAACAATAGTTCCTATAAAGTTTTTTTATAATATCAAACACGTGGGAAGTATCGAATAAGTAACTAGTTATTATTAATCGAATGGGTACACCAGGCCGTTTTCTCGCGCGCAAATCTCATTACAAAGTTCACTAAAATTCATCGGTATGCGTCGTATTCGAATAATATTAATTAGGTACATGTAACTAGTTTTGATAATCAAAAATTCTCGATTTGGAAATATGAATCGCGATTTTGGGCAGTAAATCAGGATTGAATAAACTCTTTCATCACAAGATATCCGCAACCCCGAATAATCTTATTAATTATCGAATTTTAGGCCACAGGGCAATACAAAGTCACTTAATATTGGGATATGGTAGCGTACAATACGCCTTGAATAATCACTTTCGAAGTTGAGTATTGTTGCACTTCAAATGTACCTACTGCGTGTATCACGGAAAGAGTGTTCGGTTTTATTGTGTTCGCGTTGTGAGCATCTATATTATTCTATTTAATATAATAGTTTATTTATCTAACACTGTGTAAACTAATATTGTTCATAGAACTTGCCAGAATCGGTTCACTGGTTTTTATATGACGTTCAAACTGAAGGGAAACTTTTTTAAAAAAAACTTCACTAATGTCTAGTCTAGTTGGTCAAAAACTTAACCAAAAGTTTAATTTAAAGGCCAGGCGGCACAATTACAATGGTGAATTACAGTGCAGAATACACAGGCTTGAGAAAAATCACGTTTTAATTATAGTGTTCTCAACGAGAATCTGACCCGGAGCCTTCAGTGCGTGACTCGAGCATCTTAACTACACACGGAGGCCGCCAAATTCACAGGTTACATGTTTACAAATTCACGTACAGTTAAAACTTAATATAATTTATTTATTATCAATACTACCAAAAATACAATAACTAACACAGGAAAACTGTACCGATAAAAATGAAATATTAATAAAAAATATGCAGAAAAACGTCATGGTAATTAATTTAATATATACAAAATCTTTTTAATATTGTGTAATCATGACTTGAATTTAATAAAATGAAATCAGTAAATAACAATCAAACGTTTGTGGTCTAAATTGAAGTATTATATCATTTTCATTACTATATATAATTTCATTATATTATTTCATTATCATGAATGATGATGATGTTTTATAACACCATCATCATTCCCCTTTCGGAACCCAGTGGTGCATAGGGCGCACATTTGTAAAACAAATGCAGTGTATTTTGAAAATCTGTAACATAAAGGTAAGGTGATCAATCTTACGCTATTCCAGGAACGATTAAATATTGTAGTTTAAACAACTGTTCAAATCAATATTTAACGTCTTCCTTGCTAGAAATCAAACCGAGGACCTCGAGAAAGGCAGGCGAACGCGCCAACTAATACGAGACGGGCTTATCTCCACCCGATTTCCTCACTCAGTGATTTTAACTGAATGCAGCCATCGAGTCGAAAACACTCGTTCAGAGCTCTGGTTATATTTCACACACATAATTGTCAAATATAAAAATAGTCGTAAAAATGACAATCGCTGCCTTGTAATAAAAAATAATAAACTATGTGAGTAATGTTGAAAATGAATAGATACACTAGGATTAAATTGATGTTAAAACAAACAAAAATTATGACGGTACGTCAACTGATATATTTTAGTGTAATGTTTTTTATCACAAAATGATTAATGGTTATTCCTCGGAAGAGATTACTTAAAGGATTTTTCGTAATCAATATAATCCCGGAGATTTTTTTATTTATTTTGTTAAAAAGTACACTTAGATAAAAATTAAGATACATAAACAAGGAATATATCTAATAAATATAAAAACCTCACCAAGCCACTTTTTGTGGCTTGTTGGTGAAGTTTACTTTCATAAATATTAATCCAACTTAAAAATTAGTATACAATTATAGTCAAAATAAGGAGCAGTAGTTTAACCGTATCCGCACAATTATAAAAAGAATAATAATTTTAAGAAAAACAAATACTTAAATCATGAAAAAAACAACGTACATTAAAATTAAATTAGAACACATTTTTTAATTATTTTTTTTATTGTGAAACCAACACAGTCATTATAATAAACAATAGATAAAGAATAACAACTAATAACAAGACCATTTATGGGTTTCATATAGGAACAAAAATATAAAAAACAAAACGTACAGTTCGCTAGGGGTGAAAGGAAGTGGGATGGGAAAACAGGGAAGGAAATTATAGACAATTAATATAAAAACTCTTAATTAAGAAGCTAATTTCTTATTTTATTCTTGTTACATGCATTATTAAATATACAAACTAGAAATAAAAATTAAGTAAAGCTGTCATTCCGCAAGAAAACAAAGACGCAAAACTCGTTGATGCGACGAGCTGTATATTTATATTATAAGGAAATACCATTAGAAATAAGAGAACAAAGAAATATTTAAATGTAAGTTTAAAAAGCATGTGTGTAGCAGGTAATCGTATTCGCTTTTAAAAAATAATCGTATTCGGATAGTTTTTTTTGTGTTTTTATTTGAATAAATATCATTGGATTGGAGGGTTTTTTTGTTTACAATGTGTTAGAACTTTTGATTAATTTAACATCGACTTTATCCTTGTGAATCTGTTTTTTTTTTCCTTGGAACTTTGTTTTGTAGTGTGGTGAATTTGTTTTTACATTTGTCGTGGTTTGCATAGGATAATGTGGTGCTGCGGTGGTTGGTGTGTGGTTCAGTGATTATGTTGTAAATGATTTTACAACATTTTACAACAAATCCCCTAGTTCTTCCTGAAATTGATTGTCCTCTGCAATCCCTTTCATTGCGACCTTAGTATTATGATCAAATGTAAGTATCAAGTGTACATTTATAATAATTAATATACAGGGTGTTCTTAAAACCCTGTCACATCCGAAACCACGATGATCAGTATGAGCAAAAATACATATTGCCACATTAAAATAAATTTTTAGAACGAATAAATATTTATATTTTTTTTATATAAAAAACAAATGGTTGCTTACTTCCGCAGGGGAGAAACGTGGAGGGGAGAGGGGGTCTGATACACTGCTAACAGCGCGGCCGTGACCCCCTCACTTCTCCTCTGCAGAAGTAAGCAATCATTTGTTTTTTATGTATATTTTTTTTAAATTTGATTTATTGTAAAAATTCATTTTAATGTGCCAATATGTCTTCTTGCCCATACTGATCATCGTGGTTTCGGATGTGACAGGGTTTAAAGAACACCCTGCATAGTTTAATCATAATTAGATAAAGGTTACTATTAAGACATTCTTATTCCATATTTTTTTTACTATTTTAAGACAAATAATAATAATATGTACTCGTAAGTTTGTTTCCATGTATAAATCCTTTTACCTATCGCCTCTCTCAGCCATAAAATTTGCTAAACAAATAGCGTATTGCTCGACGCTAGTCGTACAACTTGCATATAAAAGGCATATGCAAGGGGCACTATGTTTCCGGGGTAAAACTTTGTATATGGCCCCTCGGGTGAAACAATATCTAAAATGGAACGTCAATTTTGTCTGGCCAAATACGCCCCTGGCCCGTCCGTACTGGAAGAAAGTTTTGCATATAAAATGTCGATGCGAACGGGTCTTGGTTCCAAATGAATTGGCTTTGAGCATGTTTGCAATACTAAGAAGCCGGCAGGTGGTACTCTGGAGCCATAAACTATTTATTTAACTCGTTTCCCGCGTTTTCAATATGGCCGCGTGACACACCAATAAGGGACAAAAGTGTGTTCACTTTCTCTTCGCGGGAATTCCCGTATCCCTTAGCCGAATGTGTCAAGAAAAGAAACAGTCCAGAATTTCGTAGTCCGTTGTATTGAGCAATACCAAAGCGACGTAATGCCAGAGCAAAATGCGCACGGTGACACAGTTAACTTTTACAACCGATGCATGAAAAGATCTGTGTTTTGGCAAGCTTCCCCTAAGTGACGACGTAAAATGCATTACTAGAAAGATATTGACCCGATTTGAACTTTAATATGAATTATGTACCCATATACGATTTGAAATATGTACCCATATACCTATGTTGGTACATTTCCTTATTTTTACTTATTATTGTATCTTTTAGTTTTTCTTATGTTATCTTTAATTTTAACTAAATTTACATACTTATGTTTCACTGCTGCACTTGAATGTAATTTCTAATAAATGGAAAAGCCCGTTGGGCGTGTAAATTAATTAATAAATAAAATTAATAAATAAATAAATATATTAATGTACTTTTCACATAGAGATCAATTTATTTGGTTCTTCTTAACATTCTAATACTACGTTATACCTCAGTATAGATTTTTTGTTAACCGACGTGTATCTAGAAGGTACAACAACACTCATATCCATAGCAGCTACGTAAACTATCGTGTGTTTTCAACAACTTTTCAGAAGAGCTGTTTAACAAAACTCACAAATTAACTATTGCTTTAATTTTAAAGAATTTTATTTTAATTCAATATTTTTTATTTATTTTTTATTTTATTCAGAAAACATACATTCATTCATAAGTATTAAAAACAACATTGTTTTAACATAAAAAAACCAATTAAGTTTTCATTAATTATGCAAAAGATATAAACATTAAATGTGACAATTTTTTAAAAAAATAAATAAGAATTTTAAGTGAGAAAAGAATGATTGTTAACATTTGCCTTTTCCATGGAGGTAATAAATTAAAATAAATAAAAATACCGAATGTACACTTCGAGCCATTCACGCACACACACATGAACGCACATATAAAACATATACAAACATATACATTACATGCGGCACATATACATAGCATAAACCACTCAAGATGCACATTGAGCAACTATCCCAAATAATCGACCCCATGAAGAAATTTTCCGTATAAATGCAACGTGCAGTTAAAAATGTCTACATCAAAACTGAGTCTATTATAATTTTTACAGGTACGTCTAATGAATGAATTCGAGATATAATTGTTTTTACAAGTCGGTACATAAAAAAGGGAATTCAATCTGGTAAAGCGAAGAGGACAACGGAAACCAATATTTTGTAAAAGATACGGTGAATCAACCATATTATTTAGAATTTTAAAAAGAAAAATTAAATCACATGTAAGGCGGCGCCTTTTTGTAGTGATTCTATATTAAAATGTTTGGTATGTTTCATGTGACGCATATGGCTTAAGAAAGTTATGTCTATAATCAGCTCTTTTAAATGTCTTAAATCGGAAGTCCTGAAAAGTTGATGTTTTCAACATACGATAGTTAAAGTAGCTGCCATCGATATACCTTTAGTATATTTGATATGATTAGATCTGTCGGCCTCGTGGTGTTATGGTCCGCGCGTTTGTCTACCATGCGAGAGGTCTCGGGTTCGATTCCTGACATGATTGATAAAAAATATTTATTTAAAATGGTGTGTTTCGTCTTAATGGTACATGGCAATCTCGTAAATCAAAGAGTAGAAAAACACTTTTTATTTGAATTTCCTTTATTTTCCACTTATTTAGAAGTATAGCATTATCAAAACTGGGCGTAGATGTCAACTTGCGAAGAAATGTCGTATAAAAAATAGAAGAAACGAGGTCCGTATTCAAAAACAGAGTAATACGGAGTTCTATCCTCTCCGCCTACCCCCTCGGGGGAACGGCGTTAGTACACACTCCACTGATCAAACTAAAATGTTCCACTGTCTCTTAATTCTGACTACAGTCTGCCTCAATCTGCCCGCGTTCCCCTCTTATAAAGGAGAACAATTAGTTTTTATTATGAACAAATGGCCGGCGTCCACACGCCATAGTTAATAATAAATTCGTCTAAAAGAAAACTGCGTAATTCCAAACATGACAAAGTTCTATTTCCTTTATAAGAAATATTATGCAGCAAATCTAACAATTTAAGAGCTTTACCACAAAACTGCCCCTAAGTATCACTTACTAACGTTACTTAACATGAACATAATTTTCATTGTAGTGTCTCGGGAATGCCATAAATATCTTTGAAAAATGTTTTGTTTATTTTGGTTATTTCTGAGGTGGATAACGCCCCAGGCACTTCATCCAACACGGCCGCTATTTACGAAATCACTTCGGGTGGATGACGAAACATCCCGAATGGATCGTCGGATATTTAAGAAATTTGCGTCCTGCAAGATATTTGACTTTTCATAGGGAGCAAGTACAATTTCTTAATTATTATTATTTACTAATTCTCATGGCAGTTTTTGTAATTCAAAAGCCTTACTTTAGTAGTTTATGTGCGTTGATGTAGCGATGGCGTTTCCTTGTAAAATCTTGACATAAAATACGTGTGAATTTATCGGCTTTTAAAATTTATTGCAAATGCTGTCAAACGGGCAGACGATTGCCTTGTAGATATACTGAAGATATAACATTGTATGGTCGATAAAGAAACCGCTTTTCCTTTCCACGATAGTAAATTTTCCCGGTGATAAACGGAAGTAAATATGTGACGTAGGCAATTTCCCCGCGCAATTTCTCTCGTCCTTTATTACAGGTGGAGTGCAGCAGGATGCGACGCCGATTTATTGTATGTCTTGTAGAGAGTGCCACGTGACCTGACTACGGATCACGTGGTGGGTCGTTTTTCAGAGCCTGACGCGAGCTACAAAACTTGAAACCCACATACCAAGGACGTGCCGTATCTTTTGAGCGTGATTAGTGATAATTATTCAATATACAAATTAAATTAAGCATTATAAGAATATTCTAAGTAAATGCGACATTCGGTCAAAGGGGATTGATCTACTTCTCAATTTAAGCGTTCCACCTACTTACATTGTCTGAGGAGACATTAATTTTAATTTTAAAATGTATTATTTCACTACACCATAAATTTTTCTATCAATTTACCCCTTTATGGATTAAAAAAAAATGTTTGTATCAGTTTCATATACTTTGTACGTTTTGATTTTTTCGTTCTTTCATTTTTACAAGACTTTCATATTTAAAAATATTTTTTCATTTTTTATTAGATTTCCATACTTATACTAAGACTAAAATTAGAATTCTCGATTAATGCTGTATTTTACAAAAAAAAATGCTGCCTACCAGAGGTTCGGAGGAACGGCTGTATACAAATACCTAGTGAGGATGGACAGTGTCTAATTTGTTTGCATATAAACTAATTTATTTCATTTATTAGATACCTTTGTCACTGTTTTGCAAACAGAACATATTTTATACTTATGTTATTTACTGTAATAAACGCTGATTTTCGGCACTTAACTGAACTGAATTATTGCTACGTATCTAGAGGAACTAAAATGGGATTGAGTCTTATCGGTCTTAAAATGACAAGGAGAAAGTAGAAAAACATTCAGAAGTAATTCGAAAACATTTGCCGTTAAAAATATATTTTATGGCTGACGGAAAATAAATCTACAGGCCCCTCTTTTATTTATTATGAACTTACCGAATTGCACTTTTTTTTGCAACAAATCATTAAACAAACCAAAAAACTATTCTTACTCAAACGAAAGACATAACCCTAACGATACAAAACATACAAATAATATAATCACTAGATCCTCAACACAAAGACAACATAAACAAATACAAACTAATGCCACTTTCTGAGACAAAGGAATTTTGAGTATTATGCAATTAAAATATTTAACCTTCTTCCACTGTCCATCAAAACAATTAGTAACGAGAAAATGTTCAAAAAGGCTGTAAAAAATGTGGAGCTGGGTAGAAGTAAAATGGATTGTCTCATTCGCCCAAACCAATATTGAATCAACTGCTCCACAAATCTATAGTTTATGTTATGTTTTTGTTCTTTTGTTGTGCATTTTATAATATTAATTAAATATAAACATAATTACGTAGTCAACGTCCATGTTGATGTTGATAAATCCAACATGTTGATAAATCCACCTGGTCCATGAAGAAGTATATAAATTGAAAAATAACATTTTCAGGCGTTGCCAGTATGTAGGTGAAATAATTCAATTAGATGAATCTCACCCGCATAAATTAAGGTTTCAGCTCTTTAACTTCACAAACATCAACATATGAAAGAATTGAAGGAAACGTAGATGTTCAAATATAGGCAGAATGGTGAATGTTACACAGTGTGTAAAGTGGCCACTTAAACCAGCCTTCATTGACAGGTCATAAGCCCTGTAGATGCCTAGACTTCAGATTACCCATCTTAAATGTTCTTCATCTCTGTTGTAATATGTTAATAAATACGTAGTGTTTAAAACTGTAAACGTTTTGTTAATTATATCTGTATAAAAAGTCTTCTTTGTATATTCTCACAAGTAAAAATATATTAAAAAAGTACATTGTTATGTGTACTCGGCACGGGTAACCTCAGTGAGGTCACTTTATTTTTATTATTAATCATTTAACAATAGAAAAAAAAAATTAAACAATCTATCGGCATACACCTTGTTTGTAAAAAAATAAATGGCAAAGTATATGTTCCCTATCAAACAGAAACTAATTTTTTCATACTTTTTTTGTTTAATCATTAAGCAATTAGATTCATGATCGTTTATATCATATTATAATCTTATAAACCTATCGATTTTAATTTTAAATACCATATTTTTCTACGTTGCGTTTCTATAAAATGTATTTATTTATCTAGTTGTTTATATGTTTTCTTTTAATTATACTATATAGCAATCTCTCTTTCAAAGGCACGTCTATTCCGTAAAAAGTCACAATGTCTTATCATAAGAGGAAGTATCTTACATGGTTAGAAAGATACATAAATAAATAGTCCGGCTCTTCTTGAATGAGTTTTCAGTGGTTTCTTCATCGAGAAGTTACTATGAAGGTCCACAGCCGAAATTCTCCCTTTCCCAACTTTACTCAGAAAAAGATAGCCAGAAAACAAAATCTAGTTGTGAAATATAAACGTACATTCAAGTTAATTTACAGAATCAAATTCAACTACAACCATCTCTCTACCGCTTCCATTCCCAACTAGTCCAATTCTGCTCCCTCTCTTATATCAATGAATCTTTATTCTTGTACTTTTACGATAAATTATTACAACTTTTTTTCTTTATACTTCATGTTTTATGTATTAACTTAACTCTTGTGTGGCTGTAATGTAACACGAATCTACATAGAATACATGGCTTTATATGTCGCTCTTGTGTCGAAGAATTTGTATTTTTTGTGATCTTCAAATGGACATTTTCACACCGGATTTGGAAAGTAAAGTTTGTATAAATATCCAGGATTTCAATACAAAAAATATTTTCCCTTGCTATGTGAAAAAAAACTTAATGAATGAAATTGATGCCAAAAAAACAATGAATCTGTTTAACTGTATAAGGAACACGAGAATAAATCTTCTAATGAGGATGACGGAGACGCTGTCTTGCGGGCGGTGTTTGTCTGAAAGAGACAACAGCAGCCAGGTAGCACGATAGATACGTGTACCATACGTAAGATAAGGAAAACATCAGTCGTGTGTGTTTTTCTCAATCGTTCAATCAGTCAGATTTTTTTTTTTAAATTATGGAAAATGAATTATGAAACAGAATGTTTTGTTTTTTTTTCAATTACCTTAACTTCAAAATATTACGTATTTTGCTTTTTGTAACATGACGTTACGGCCCCAAGCTCAAATTTTTTTAGCACAGATTTTCAAGAGTAAAAACTGCCCACTGGGTATGTATAAAAAAATAAGCAATGTCAATAATTCTGCAACGCCCATATAAAAAATATTTTAAAAACTATTTTTTCTCTTATGCAGCACAGCATACACTATTTCTTCAAATTTTTTCACACTGTGTTTCTTAATACTGTATTTTTCTATGTTCTTATATTTATTTTAATTTATATGCTTTATGTGCTTCAAAATGTTTAAACTGAAAAAAACAAGGAATAATTACAATAAAAACATACAACGCACGCCCTTGATTTTAGTACCATCTTCTGAAACCACTAAAACAGCGTGTTGCAACAGAGGTGCAACTATCGCCACTATTTTACAACCTCAGAACTTTGGTTATCTTTAACTAGTTTACAACCTTAAAGTCTTCGGCCATCAATTATTTTCATACGTAAATTAAATTCGCAACGGAACTGGAGATTTATTGAGTTACATTCACCATTCTGCCTTTGTTTTTTTTATTACTCAAGCATTTAAGCAGCTTCTGTAATTTGAATTTGAAAAAAAAATGAATTTAAAAAAAAATAATTAAAACATACTGTTAAATAATTCTTTTTTCATAGTTTTAAAAAATAAAATAATGTTATAAAGCCCTTTTAAATCAAAATAAATTAAAAATCATAAATACGCTGGTCATTTAACTAGCGTGCACTACATCTCACTGCCAATAACCGACTGATTGAACGATTGAGAAAAACACACACGACTGATGTTTTCCTTGCCTTACGTATGGTACACGTATCTGTCATGCTACCTGGCTGCTGTGGTCTCTTTCACACAAACACCGCCCACAAAACAGCGTCTCTGCCATCCTTATTGTAAGTTTTATTCTCGTGTTCCTTATACGGTAAAACAGATTCATCGTTTTGTTGGCATCATTTTCATTAATTTAATTATTTTCATACAGCAAGGGAAAATATTTTTTGTAATAAAATCCTGCATATTTATACAAATTTTACTTTCCAAATCCGGTGTGAAAATTTCACTCAAGTATTAAAGCAGCTTCTGACTCAAGAGATAACCAGGACTAACGCACAGCGACATCATGTCCGCCTTCAATAGAGACATCCATCAGGGGTGGTGTTTCAAACGCTCTCGCGGCCGTATAATCTCGTGTATTTACATACAAAATTATCTTAGAAAACAGTTTTTCTCGAGTATTTTATATAATTATTATTATTCTGGACCGCTATCGCGGCAAAGGTCGCGATAGCGGTCCAGAATAGCACCCCAGTATAGGACACCGCGGAACGAAATTCGTATAGAACCTGTACGTCAACGAAGTTTAGTACTAAATCCTCGCAACACAGATATAAATAGTTTATTCAGTAATGCTTAGAGTATCTCCAAATGTTTATAGACAGGCTTAATTTCTTCCATAGGAAGCTATTTAGATCTAATTTAAATTTGTTTCAAATAAAGTGGTAACTTAACGAAAATATGAAACTAATTATTCATAGATGGCGCTTTAGTCAATTTTTATTGAAAAATGCCATTTTTACGTTTCTTCTCAGTGGAAATATTACAAAGTTTGGTTAGCGGAAACTTTACTCTATATTGATTGTAACAAATACCGTTACAATATAATTTAGGTCCGTTTTTACAAAATTTTTGGTTTTGTACACTATTGGTCCAGAAACGGTAAGCAGACCGAAAATCTTCCTTAGCTCTCATGTCATAGGTCGATTCATATGAACCAGTGAAGTCATTAAAAGTAGTGCGTTTTTATTAAATATTTTTTTTCCTACATTTTCAAGAAACTTTGCATACAATTTTGTGCTTTATTTTTTACCCCGCACAAGAAAACATTGTTTGTATCCAATTTTCAGTAGAGCTGAAGTTCCTCATTCCGACCGAAACTAGAACTCGGTAGAAATTCGGTTTTGGCTGAAATTCTCATTTTGGTCGATCACTATTTAAAAAAATAAATAAACAAAACAATTTAATTTAATTGTTATTGTTTAAATGTATACTATGTATTGTTACAAGAAATGTACTATTTTTTTTATGTACCGTCCCAAATGAGTTATCTCGTACAACTCCTGGGAATATAATATCATGATATTCATGTCTTATATGTTTTATTAATAAATGAAAATTTTATAAACATATAAAAAAAGATATGGCAGTCTACGCATTAACAGGGCTTATGACCTATCGTTGACTGGTTTAAATTAGAAATGGACGTTTCGGTTATTTAAAAGGAGTAGCAGTAACAGTTACCATTTCACAAATTATACTGTTTTGTGAAACGCTTTATAAATAACAGTTTAGAGCACCGTGAGAAAAAATCTGGATCAAGCAACTGCTGAAACAGATAAACAAAAATAAATTAAACTGTTACCATGCAAGGGGTCTCGGGTTCGATTCCAACATGTTTGACATAAAAACATCATTTAAAAAAAGTATTTTTAACTAGAATATTTCATAGTCCTTGGACTAGCACATGAAGCATAAGTATTTTTAAATCATTTTAAAAAATACAATATAAAGCAACAAAAGATAAGACAGTGTTTAGAAGTAAAGTTGGTATAAAAAAAATAAGATGAGTATATAAACAACATAAATTTTAAAAACTACAATATAAAGTGATAAAATATAGAACCATGTTTAGAAGTTGAGTTGGTTTTTAAAAAAAAATATATAAATATACATAATAATATTTTTCAATTTTTTATTTTTAAATAAGCTAAAGAAATGCAGTTAAAGGTTTAAAGCAGCTAGGTACATAATGTTATAAAATACAATATGAACAGAATATGGAACATATACATTGATATTTTAAAAAAATTCAATGATTAAACTTTTCTTTAAAAATAATTTATGAAAATAATGTACATTTTACAAACCAATATTTTTACAAATGGTTGGTATGGTTTTGTAAATATTGATATCTATCAATTTCGCTTTTTCGCTTCGACTAACAATCAACTTTAAAAATCTTCCTTAATAATGAAGCAGGAATTGTAAGGAAAGCCTGGAGAAAGACTTAATTCATTCTATAGAATACGTTTTCTATATTATACGGAACAAAAATATTTTGGTGATTCAGAACCATTCTCAAGAAAGACTCGAGTAAAAATGTCCAAATTCATTTGCATCCGAGGTATTACAGAATATTCAACAACTCCTCTCATCAATTCGAGTATTTTCCAATGAATAATTTAACTAATTGAATAATTATTTTTTCCTATTGAAAAGCAAAATAAACGACAATAAAACATAGTTTAAAAGAAAAACTAAAAGAAATAAAAAATAAATTATTGTTGTAAAAGTTGTTGTAAGTTTTGAGAATGTCATGGTCGTGTTTATTCACCCTTATGGGTACGGGGTGCGAGCCCCGCTTTTCCGCAACTTGATCTCAATTCCCTAATAGTAATTCAAATATTAAATATTTTACTAATCATAAGTGCACAAATATTTCGTTATTTTTTATGTATGCAGAAATGTACCAAACAATCATCCTTCTTAGGATGGATTGCCTTAATATAAAAAAAAATGTACCAGACTATATTTTCTATCTTCACAATTAGCATCATAATTACTTTAAATATGTATGTTACCCTTAAAGCAAAACTATCAAAGTCGTACTATAAGTTTTTACGCAAATTAAAGCAATAATATTGACACTTGCAAATATTTAGGTAATGAAATTTGATAGGGTATCCAAAATAAAATACTTTTATTGGATTTAATTCTACTTTTATCTTTTTAATATACAAGACGGTATAATGTGACGCGTTTTGTCTTTAAATTTATTTCAACAGAGAGGGAAAACATTTTTGAGAAGATAATATAAAAGTCTAGGCATTTACAGGGCTTATGACCTATCATTGGCTGGTTTAAGTGGCCACTTTACACACTGTATAACATTCACCATTCTGCCCATGTTTCAACATCCACATTTCCTCAACTCTTCTATCTGTTGACTTTTGTGAAGTAAAAGAGCTGAAACCTTTATCACATGGGTCAAATTTAAATATGAATAACTCCCTAGGGAGGAAATCCATCCAGTCTGCAAGCATTTGGACATACTCAAACATTGTTGCGTTTTGTCGTGTTGGGACATTATTAAACTAACCTAAATATTTACTAAGTTTAACAATAACTAACATCGAAGTCCACCAATTATCTGCATACACAATAAATAATTTAGGTAATACTCAGAGCCATCTATCCATAAGAGCACGCGGGGCATGAGCCCAGGGCCCCCGGCTGAATGGGGGCCTCGAAATTCTCAAAGGGCCCCTTTCTAAAAGCCCCAACCACCGTGTGCTCAAGGGTCCCTGCATGGCCTAACACGGCCCCGGTAATACTGGAACAAGTGATTGAACTTTGAGCTCTGGCTTGATTTTTGCGAATAAAAATGTAGGTTTACTGATAGCACGGGTGTGTGCTTTCCTGAAAAAGAGTATTTTAAACTCTGCGACTATTATTCTCAGGGTTTGATATTAAACACTGTATCGCGCAGATATTAAGTTCTCAACATTTTGACATCTGCACAAATATATTACTCACCTTTCCCCCGTTTGCGTTCTATAGTGTATAGAACATCTATATTCCTTGAATTCTTTTTTCTGTCGATGTTTGTTTAATTTTAATTAATTTAATTTGAAAAATTTAGACAAACTCAAAATATTGTTGACAAATCCACCTGGTTAATGTAGAAGTATAGAAATTGAAAAAATAAGATTTTCAGGCGATGCCTAGTATGTAGGTGAAATAATTCAATTAGATGAATCTCACCCGCATAAATAAAGGTTTCAGCTTTTTAACTTCACAAAAAATGAAAGGAATATAGATGTTCAAATTTGGGCAGTATGGTGAATGTTACACAGTGTAAAGCGGCCACTTAAACCAGTCAATAACAGGTCATAAGCCTTGTAGATGCCTAGACTTCTCTGTTACTTTCTGTAAAATGTTCTTCGTCTCTGTTGTAATATTTTAATACCATAATTAGTTCATAATATCAAAAATCACTTAAATATCGTATAAAACATTAACAATGAACCGCTTTTAAGAATTCTAGGTCAGTTGGGGCAAGTGTGGCATAATTTTTCCAAAGATTACTTTTGGTGTGTGTACTTTTATTTTCGTCAAATATTGGCAATCAAGATAGATACCATGGGATAGCTTGTTTTTTTAGCTATTTATTAAATATTTTGTCGTGCAACTCAAACTGCATTTTGTAGAGCTTTTAATAATTTGAAGTACACCAGTCCCCTAGACTTTCCTCTTTGGACCTCACCAAAATTGATAATTTAATTGATAGAATCTAAATATAAACAGATAGATAGAGAATAATGTATACATAATGGAATTACCTGGTTTTATTTACTCGGCAGTGGTTTATTCGTCAGATTTTGACAGATTTGCACAACACGGATCAACTTGAACTCCTCGAGAAACAAATGAATGAAAGGAAGTGAGGGCTCACATGCCACTAGGGTTAGTGGTGACATCTATAATTTAATACCGGAACCAAATTTTGCTGTAAAATAACATGATGTGGCGCGTTTTTCAAATGTTGTATTAGTTTGAGAGATATTGATGCTCGTCCCACTTTCCCCATAGAGGCACTTGCCCCAACTGACCTTACATTATATGAGTGAATAGTGAACAGTGAACAGTGAACAAATCTTAGAAAGGAAAAGCAACGATTGCTACAGTGTACGTTGTACAAAGCTAATATCAACTATTATATTCTGTCGCAAAGGAAAAAAGCCTTCACGTAGCTACATCCGCTTGTCAGTCTTGTACGAGGAAGTTCTTTTTCTGCCTATTTAAGCCATACGCTACAACACTTCCGTTATCCATGTTATTGCATTCTCAGTACCCTCTAAACACAAGTGAAGTTTAGTTTAGCCGGGGAGCCTTTTAATAAAATCGCTAGGAGCATAATACAAATGTATAGTTACAGAATACAGTGAGCGAGAAATATAACAGACTTTCTTTCCAATTACATTTTGCGGCTCGTAAGCCGACGAGCTTAGCCTTATAAGCAAGTAGAAATAATTTCACAAATACCAGAACAGTAGTGTTAACTGCGAAAGGAATGTAAAATGTTTTTTAACGCTGCGGTGTATATGATAAAAAAATGTTTATTGGTAACTATTTCGTCCTAAAATATTAAGTACCTTGCCCCTACGCAATAAAAAATGTTTTAGTTTAATAACAACAACAATAATTGGTTAATTTATGTATCAATGTTTTTGTGAAAAATCACCTCAGGGGCGCTTTACGATTTTGGACTTACATATTTATTTTAAAGTTAAAAAGTATAAGTCTTAGTATTTTGAAAGTCCCGTGGACTTGAAACATATTGAATTTTTAATAACATTGATAAATAAAATTAAACTACAGTCAACCTTTATATAACGTGATTAATTCGTACCGCGTTATGTGGAAACTGCGCTATAAGAAACTCTGAATTAGTTCAAGTCAGAATATTCTTACCGGGTTATACAGGTGTTCTTTAAACCCTGTCACATCTGAAACCACAGTGATCAGTATGGGCAAGAAGACATATTGGCATATTAAAAAAAATATTTAGGATGATTTTATTTTTTTTAATAAAATATTTTTAAAAACAAATAGTTGCTGGCTTCTACAGGGGAGAGGCGAGAGGGGAGTGGCCGCACAACAATTGAAAACCAAAAGGACTGCAATATGTGAATCACCAAAACATATTGATTCCGACTTGCAAAACTGGCCCAGAATACAGGTAAGTTTTATTACTTTGAGGTTATGTTAGTATTTTAATTTCTACACAAAAATACATCGGTTAAATGTATTTTCATGAAATAAATTCAATGATGTTTATTAATACCCGTTCTGTGGAAATTAAAGTATTGTGTATTGTAAGCCTGTCAATGACTCGGTATAAATAGTTGTTATTTGCAGGTAGAAGCGTCTTGTAGCATAGAGACCCCGACATCGATGGCTCTTCTCTGTCTCTCTATGCCCTGGTCATTTTTACAATCATCAGTCAAACATTGTTGTCAAACAAAATTGCCAAACAAATAAATAATTATTATTTTTAATTTCTTTAAATAAAAAAACTGCTAGCTGCTAAAGTACTGAATAGATCGCTTAAAACGATGATTCAACTAAATTGAAATAGAAAATAGATAATAAACTTACTTGAAAGGTGATCCCTTTACATTTCACCTCATAAGATAAACAAAGATATATTTACATTTTTCAATAATGTCATGAAATGCTATGGTCATCATTTATTATACTACAATATTATATATTTGAAAATAACCGGGAATCACCATTCACCAATACTAACCAATTGATTACATTATCATTCATTATATGCGTACGATAGATAAGCAGTTTTTTCAACAATCAACAAATGGCAACCTAAGTGAGCAAACAAACCATAAATGATTATTTATTTATTTATTTTTGCACCACAACAGGCCAGGAGGCCCATTAAAGTGGTGAATTACATCACAGAACACCCAGGCTTGGAAAAATCACGTTTTAATGTTTGTGTTCTCACCGGGAATCGAACCCGGAACCTTTCGTGTCAAGCGTCTTGACTACACTACGGAGGCCGCCATATATAATATGTATTTGTTTTATTTGTATTGAAATTTTGTTCTATGGAAAAGAAAACAAGGAAATGTATAAAAATCGGTAGAATTTCAATAGGATTCGGTAGATCGGTAGATTACTCCCAAAATCGGTAGATCTACCGAAAAATCTGCAACTGCTGAGCTGAGTATTGGCAACGCTGCATGGTAGTATTGCGGAGGCACAGGCCAGCGTTTTGAAGATCGAACCCAACTTTATCACAACTTGATTCCCATTTTTAGCACAGTTGTATTAGATTAATTGAAAGTTGCTCAAAAATCTAAATGTTTAATCAAAATACGTATTTTTTATTTTAATTATTTTATGTCTGTAATTTGATAATAATTTATTTGATAAAGCATTGTTTGGCAATATTGTAACTTATTTTATTATATTCCATAATATAAACACACCTTCACTGGAAAAGCCATTATTATGACACATTAGTATTTGTGTGAAAACAGCGTTCGAGCCTAAAATAACAATTTACTTTATCGGCCGAAAATATTCGTGGACAGATCACGTACATAATATGTTCAAATCAGCTATTTAACATCGCACTCTTCGATAAGCCAAGCTAACACATATTGCGTATTTTGTAGAGTGTAGAGCATAAACGAGTTGCGGGGTCCGCGTTAGCCTCATTTTATATGAATCAGAAAATGGATCAAGAAATAAAACAGATTTTTTTTTAAATATTTTTTTTTCCAATAAACAGGGGTTCCTTAAACCCTGTCACATCCGAAACCACGATGATCAGTATGAGCAAGAAAACATATTGGCACATTAAATATGTTTTTTGGGACGAATAAATTATTTTTTTTAAAAAATCAAAAAAAGCAAATGGTTGCTTACTTCTGCAGAGGAGGAACGAGGAGGAGGGAGGGAGTAGTCTGATACTGCCGCGCTTCCCTCACTTCTCCCCTGCAGAAGTAAGCAACCATTTGTTTTTTTTAATGTTTTATTTTTTAAAAATTTCTTGGTTCTAAATATTTTTTAAATATGCTGTGTCTTCTTGCCCATACTGATCATTGTGGTTTCGGATGTGACAGGGTTTAAAGAATACCCTGTAAATAAGAGGTAAAACAGAGTCTTCAAAAAATAAAGGATAATTACATAGCAATGAATTCAATTCAATTTGTGTGTTTTGTAATATTCAAATTAGTCAAAATCTGATACGGAAATGCCAAGATTTAGAACATGTTCTAACTTTCAAATTCGTATATATTATAAAACAAAAGATACATATAGTAATATCTGTGTTAGTTAGTTTGTCCGCCACAAAAAACTTCTGAAACGATAAGTCGTAGCGACGTGAAATATGGCATGGCTTAAAGGCATTTCTTCTCAGATCTTTCTGGTCTGGTGCCTCAGAAGTAGGTACCGCCAACCGTCGAGCATAGACAACAAACACGACAGGTTTTCAACACAGAGGATCAGTGATGTAGCTAAGCATATAAAACCACCGACGCACTGATCGCTCTTCTTTCTCTACCTCTGCAGCCCGTCACCTACTACCAAGATCCAAGATCTACGTCTTCAGAAATTATTGTCAATCACGTAGTAGAAAATATTCATATAATCCTAACTAGTGTATAATTTTATTATTTGAATATTCTACAACATATCTCGTTCATTTCATTGTATTTTATTTTTACTTTAATAAATCGTATTCAAAACTCATATAAGTACCGACTTCCTTTTATTTATATATTTCAAAACTGATTTAAAGCCAGCCAATGACAGGTCATAAGCCCTGTAAATGCTTTTAAATATTTTCCCTCTCTGTTGCAACAAATTTAGATCTAAATAACTTCCTGGGGAGGAAATCCAGCCTGTCTGCAAACATTTGGACATACTCAAAACATTGTTAGTTATTATGTCTTACGGGTAGTTTTAAAGAAGTAAACAGTTATTTAGTTTACTTTTAATATGTTTAATTTTAATATTCCATTTTTAAAATGTATACTTGTAAAAATAGCTTAATATTTTATAAATACATTCTTAATTTCTCCCACATTCATATACCTTGTCGTACTCTTCGATTGTGTCTTTGGTTCAGTTTTCTGATCCATGTAAAAAAGGCTTAAGGCCCTGTGTATAGTATATCGGTGTGCCAGCGCGGCAGCAGCTACCTAATAGGTCCATTATCTCCCCAGCCCCTCCCGCCCGCGCTGTACATATTTATTGTTAGCAGCTCCCACCAACTTCGCGGGCAAGTAGGTATGTACGTACATATGTGGACAGGACGGCATTAGAGCTAAAAGCACTCCTAGGCCTTGTAAATGAAAGTTTACGCCAATTATCCGTAAAATAATATGTTAATATGTTTCATTTAATGTACGTTCGTACAAACTAAGTCCAGAACTCTCCACTTACACTTTTAACTCGAGAGTATAATTTATTTAAACTAGCAGGAATTATCAACTCCGAAATAATTTAATTGGCTTCAGTTTTACATATTTTATTTTATTTGGGAAATCAACTGTTCTACATACATATTTATAGTGAACAAACAGATATAGTGTATAAACTCGGAACTAATAACAGATTTCCACAAAGTTAGTAAAAAAAAAAAATTAAATATAAGTTTATACATTTAAAAATGTTATTTTCATGTACTCGTAAATATTTTTCAATAATCAAAGAATTTTTTATATTTTTTTAAGAAAAGTAAGTTATTGTAAATTGGGCGGGGTTAGGAGAAGAATGCTTGAAGAGAAGATAAGGAGGGGAAGGGAGATGTACATATTTATTATTATAATGTCTACCAAGTTACATAATGCATTTTTAGTGTAAATTCTCAAAAACGACACTCTAGGGGATGACGTTTTAAATTTAATGACAAAATGATAAATAAACATACCAAAATGTGCATCTGGGGCGTAAGCACGTGCGAAAATTAAGGGACCCAATAAAAAAAGAAACGAATCACAACACAGAAAACCCCACATTGAAAAAATATAATTGTAACTTAAACAAATCTTATTGTACCTTGAAAAATTTCTAACTTGGAGTCGTAACCGGAACCTCCAAACGTTTGTAGTTTTTTACAAACCATTTCGTTTGTTTTCTTTCCGCAGTTAGAAGCTAAAGAAAAGACCCTGAAGCCGGTTCTGCTCGGGAAACTAAACCAGCGGTAGATATTCTTTCTTCATTCGCCTACCCTTCTATAGTTTCTAGTATATAATACGCGGAACATGTTTCTTTTTAATAAAAATGTTGTTACATTATATAACTTACATTTACTCGGAGATATTGAAATGAGGTTTTTCTGAGTAGGTTATGAAAAAGGCTTTTCTTAATGTTAGATGATAAATATACGCTGAACTTGTGTCCATTAATGAAATAATATCGGTTCCTTGAATAATGGCAAATATAACCTAGGCCAGACAGAACATACGAGTAAAGTAAATAAATTTATTGTAAAAAAACATAATGCAGCCTGCAATCTACTAGTGTACAAGGAGTTAGTAAAGAATATAACATAATAAGATTTTAACTATGTAATGTTAGTAAATATTAGTATTAAAAACACAGACTTTAAAAAGTCCGTAATATTAACTAACAGCAGTTTGTTTTAAATACGAAAAATTCGTTTTTTCATATAAACTAAAGATTCTCTGAGAATCTTAACTGGCCGGGAACTGAAAAGGTTGATCAACCGCCAGGCAACCAATATCAACTCACGCGCTCCCAACTCAGCAGACAGCGTTGCTAACTCTACCGATTTTTCGGTAGTTCCACCGATTTTGGGAGCAATCTATCGATCTACCTAGTTCGATGGTAATTGTAAATATCTTAAACAATTGGCTATTTTTATGACGTAATAGCGGCCACCCCTTCCTGCTCACGACGTTTGTTATTTTTTAGAGTAGCGCGGTAAATCGTGACTTCCCCCTCTTCCCCACGAAAACAAATAATCGGTTTCCCTAAAAAAACAGAGTCATCATTGTTTCTTAAATAACCGTTTTTGGCAGCAACAGTAACAGTTTCATTGATTTTTGCGAAACTGTTTCAGTTGATGACTAACCTACCGATTTTTTTTTATTAATCTACCGATTTTAGCTTGATGGAAGTTGGCAACTGTCATCAAATCTCTTTCGGTCCTCACTAGTTGCGCACGCGTTAATTAAATTCACTAAATCGTTCATTTTCCGCGGCTAAATTTGAGCATTAAAAGTGAAATTCGTATTTTGTAATTTCGATTTTATAAATGTAAATCTAATACATTGTTTATTTTTTTTAATCTAAAAATAAAGATAAATACTTGAGTTCTTATCATTTACCCAAATATTAAAATTTTCCGACCATTCCCTAAAAGTCGTAAATAACTTGTGCTGGAAAAATGAAAATCGAAATGTGGTAGAGTGGGATTAGAACCTCGGACCTTTGGTCCGTGAGTCCACAATACAACCACGGGACCACAACCCGACATTTAATTTTATATAACACACAATTTCACTTTCCTTCCTATAAATTGGCCCTTTTCTCGGCAACGTATCTTATAGGATGCATGTAATTTCACAAACTAAAATATGAGTAAAACAGCATTCATTTTAAATTGCTTTGTTATATTTTTATATTCTTAACTAAATTATTATAATTCGTAATAAACTTTGATGACAGGCGCCGTGGCGCAGTTGGTTAGACGGCTATCTGTGAAACTGGCGTCGCGGGTTCGATTCCCGCCAGTTGCAAGAAAAAAATCCAAGAAAGATTTTTTTCTCAATTGGTCTGGGTGTTGTAGTGTATTTTTCATTACCTTCTTCCATATCCCCTCTATTCCACCTGCTGACAAGCCTCAAAATAGAGGCTTAGCGGGTTATTCCTTAAAAAAAAAAAAAAAAATTATTAACATACTACAACAGACATGAAGAACATTTTAGAGAAGGTAATATAGAAGTCAAGGCACCCCGATTTGCCATTGTTGGGTTTAAGTGGCCTCTTTAAACACTGTGTAACATTCTCAATTCTGCCCATATTTGAACATCTTTATTTCTTCAATTCTTTCATCTGTTGGTGTTTGTGAAGTTCAAGAGCTGAAACATTTATTTACATGGGTGAGATTCCTTTAATTAAAACAAAAAAATATATTTTGTTTGGGATTCTGAAGCCTTTTAAACCATCTATGTAAAAAAAATGTTTTTCCAAAATGCATGGTAAGGTCGGCATTTAATTTATTCACACAAAAAGACTATCTCTACAAAAACAAAGTTTTTTTTTCAAAATCATACTTTCTTATATTGAAACTGAAAGTAAGTGCACGTGCGCAAACTACCTGAAAAATAATTAAAAATTGGCTGATGCGTTTTTCTTGCGTAACTGTGATTATTATTTTTTTAAATATTTTTCTTACGTAAAATAATAAATCATTTACATGTTTTTATTAATAAGCGCCCGGTTATTATAATTGCTCTTACATACATATATTTGAAATAACTATGCAAGTTATACGATCCGTTATTGTTTTAAAATAATTACTTGTCAAATAAGATGTTGAAACGTATTAATAATATAAAACCTAAACAAATAAACGATAATTTATACCGAAGATAAAACCGATGTCCAATATAAATAACAACCGCCATTTAAGAGGTCATTCATTGAAGTCAAACACTATCCTCGTTACATTCAGCCCCAGGAAAAACTTATTGACAAACCGAGCTGTAAATCAACCTAATAGCCTACTCAGTAAAATAATTCATGAGCATTAAGTAAAAACCGACTGGACAAACTCAACAATTTATAATGAAAATGTTTTCAATTTTATTATACAGGGGTTTCATAAAAAAATACACGGAATTAATTTTAATTTTAAATTTAAATACGTAACTATAAGAGCCTTTACTTCCTAGATTGTTAAATATGTTTAAAATTAATCTGTCCATTTTCAGCCATTTTGGAGGCGTAGTTGGTTTTTGACAGACAAACTAGCAAGACGCATTTTGGTGAGAATTTTTTTTTTTTTAATCAACATAAATGGCAAATCTGCCTTTTACAAAAATTTATAATACTTACATATTTGGCGTTATATATATATTTTTTTAAACATGAATTTCCTTATACCCAAGATTTATTAAAAAAATAAACCTAAAAAATATCCAAGATTTATTTTTAAAAAAATAACCTCAAAATTATACAGCATATTCAGTAGAAATTTTAAACAATTCAAGAATAAATGTAAAAAACGTGAATGTAATAAATGTAAAACAAATGTAATAAATGTAAAACATTCTACAATAATACAACAAGAAAATCATAAGTACTGTTTCATGCGGGGCAAAGTGAACTGTATATATTATGAAATGCATGAATAAATAAATATAACTACCATTCACCATCTTTGAAAAAGTTCAAAAGGTTTGTTCTATAGGAACAATACCCTACAATAAATATATCAGATACGTGGGAATAACTATTGCCGAGTTTATGAAGTCTGTTTAATACGGCATTACAAGTATACACTGCCCGTGAATTGTTGCTACAAAACGGTGGCACCTGTCTAGTCATTCTACCAGGCACCCTGAAGTTGATTTGACGAATTTTCAAGATTATTTCGGAGTGAAAATAACGGACGTCCGCTCACGCCCTGCAGCCTGTACGCGAATTTTTGACAAAAAAATAAACCGCATTTAGAGACTATATATACGACTGCATTGATTGTCGCAATTATGAACGCTATCTTCATCGGTACGCATCGAGACGGTATAAACTAACATCGATATTTATGTAAGAAAATGTTTACATTTGTATGAAAATTCAAAGTACCTTCGTCGTTAAACTGTAATTAAACATGTTTAAAAAATAAAATACTTTGTAGATAAAAATAAAAGAAAATTTTTATCTTTCCATTAGAATACGGACCCAGAAATGTTTAGAGGATTGGAAAAAAACATTGCATAAGTGTACTTTATCAGATGGTGATTACTTTGAAGGAAACGGTAGCCAATATTTTCTTAAATTTTTTGGATTTGTTAATAAAGCTACATCCAATTTCGAAAATATATTAACTCTAAAAACACTTTACTTCTCATTGGTTTGTCCCATTCTTTAATATGTTTCCGTAATATGGTCTCCTTCATATTTTTTATTTTTATTTATTTATTTATTTGTAACATAGTCTAATATATATTTACAACACAATATTTACATCTATACTTATTCTAACATTATTTATCACTATTATACACTTAGTATCCTAATTTATAATATTAACTGTTTCATATGTACATTTTCATAAATTATATTCACTATTTACACTATTTACACTATTTACTACCTAATATTTTTCACATATATACTTTTTACATTTAATTTTAAATGTATTTACATTAATTTCATTTTTTATGCTTTCTGGCATTTCTTCAAATAGTTTTATTCCCTTGTACATAAGGCAGTTCTGGGACATTGCTTTTGATTTCTTTTTCAGTCTTATATTTTTAGATCCTCTTGTTGCATAGTTATGAAAGAACTCATTATTTTTTAGTTTATTTTGAAAATATCTCGGAACTATTCCTTTAAGAATTTTGTTTATTTCATTGGCAACATTGAATTTGATTCTTTGATCATTTGTTATGATATCTAGAAGTTGAATTATTTTCTTAACATTTGTTCGTCTCCCACATCTTAATATTATCCTCATCGCTTTGTTTTGTATTATTTGGAGTCTTTTTAGATCTCTTTCATTACTTAAATATAAAATACCGGAGCAATAATCAATGTGGGGAACGATAATACTTTTAAATATCAGCAGAGAGGTTTTAATGTCTAATTTATTCCTTATCCTTCCTAACAGGGATACCTTCTTTGCGATTTTCTTACTCATATAGTCTGCATTTTTTGAAAAAGATAATTTAGAGTCAATCCAAACTCCTAGATATTTTATGCTTTCAACATTCTCAAGAACTTCTCCATCTAATTCAACACTGTGATCACTGTTAAAACAGCGTTTCTTACCCATTATCAAACATTTTGTTTTTCCTACATTTAGTTTTAGCTTATTTGCTTTAAGCCATTTGGAGACTGTTTTTAATTCTGCATTTATTTTCCTTATTGCTGAATCATATTCGTTATCAGCTACATAAATTAAGGTATCATCTGTAAAAAGTCGAACTTGGCAATCAGACAATGTTAAAGTCATATCATTTATGTACAAAATAAACAATAGTGGTCCCAGAACAGATCCTTGTGGAACTCCCAAATCATTTTTTTGTTGATCTGACGTTTCATTATTAACCTTTGTCATTTGCATGCGATTGTTGAGGTAATTTTCAAACCATTTTATTTCCGTGTTTTTAATACCAATATTTTTTTATTTTTTAATGATTATATTTCGGTCAATAGTTTCGAACGCTCTTTTAAAATCCAAAAACACTGCAACTACATATTTGTTTTTATCGATGTTCTCTTTCCAGTCATCTATAACAATATTAAGGGCCATTTCACATGAATTTTTAAACCTAAATCCCAATTGTTGATCACATAAAATATTATTTACATCGAAAAATTTTGTAAGCTGCATCTTTACTACTTTTTCCAGAACTTGTTCATATTTTGGTAGAGTATTTATAGGTCTAAAATCGTCACATTTTTTTGGTTGTTTTATTTTTGGTATAGGAACTACTGTAGATATCTTCCACTTCTCCGGAAAAACTCCTGTTTTAAGTGATTCATTAATTATTTCTAAAAAAGTTTTTCCAATTCCAGCAAAAGCATCACACATCAAATTTATGGTTATTCCATCGGGACTTGCCCTGGATGTCATAGATTTTAGAATAGCGAGTAATTTTTGTTCACATATTTCTTCAAAAGCAAAGTCATTATATAAATGCACATTATTATTTTGTTCTGCTTCTTCCACCGGAATACTCTAATTTATTTCAATTATGCTTTTTATATAGTAGGTGTTAAAACGATTTGCCATTATGTTACTTATATAAATCGCATTGAATCAGTTTAGCATAAATTAATAAGAAAAATTGCATACAAACTAGGAATCACCAGAGACAACTATAACTTTACCGACATGGAACTTTTCCTGAATATATCCAGTCTCTCACAGCCTCGATTTAATGCAGATTAAATTTGCATGTTTAAAATACTTAATAACAATATTTTGAGTTTGTCCAAATTTTTGTAGACAAGGACTGGATTCAACTCCCTGGGGAGCTGTTTATACTATTATTATTATTATTATATTTGGATAATTTATATGGCGCCGTTTTTGTGAAAATCACCTCAAGGGCATTACAACTGTAATATGTTCATATAAACAGCTCCCCGGGGAGTTGAATCCAGTCCTTGTCTACAAAAATTTGGACAAACTCAAAATATTGATGATAAATCCACCTGGTCCATGAAGAAGTATAGAAATTGAAAAAATAACATTTTCAGGCGTTGCCTAGTATGTCGGTGAAATAATTCAATTAGATGAATCTCACCCGCATAAATAAAGGTTTCAGCTCTTTAACTCCACAAACATCAACAGATGAAAGAATTGAATGAATATAGATGTTCAAATATAGACAGAATGGTGAATGTTACACGGTGTGTAAAGTGGCCACTTAAACCAGCCATTGACAGATCATAAGCCCTGTAAATGCCTAGACTTCTGTATTACCCTTTCTTAAATGTTCTTCATCTCTGTTGTAATATGTTAAAATACTGAATAGTTTATTTGATGTACCGACTATTCTCCAACAAATATCTCTTAATGTTCCTTCGCGTAGACTCAGAAATAATGAAATTCTGTTACTCGGTCATCGTAAGACTAATTTATTATGGTTTCCATGCGCCTCTCTCTACCTAGAATGACTAGATTTGTAAATGAAAATCAAGATTTTAATTATTTTGATTATAAATTGAGTTTTTTTTTTAAATAGACTGAAAAAAAATATTCCCAATAAATTTACTGTATAGTTGTAGAATTAACCTGGATTCCATAATGCCTGTCCAATGTATTAACTTGTCTTTGCTTTTCTTTGTTGTATTGATTCTTGTATTGATTGTTGTAGTGATGGTATTTGAAAGGGATAGTGAGGTTACTGACTGCATAATAAATGTAAACAACGAATGTCTCGAGCAAGTAGAAGAATTTGTGTATCTGGGAAGCATGTTTTCAAGAGATGGAAGAGTAGAAAAAGATATTGAAAAAAGAGTGAATGCGGGCAACAAAATAAACGGAGCACTAAGCACAGTAATTTCTAATAAAAATATGTCAATAGAAGCTAAACTGGTAGTGCACAACGGATTTTTAGTCCCAACACTTATGTATGGAAGTGAAACACGGAACTGGCAGAGGAAGGATAAAAGCCGAGTGAACGCGGTTGAAATGCGATCTCTTAGACGAATGTGTGGGAAAACAATGTATGACAGGGTTACGAATGATGAAATCAGGCGAGTGTAAATCTGAGACAAGTATAATTGATAAGATTAAGAAAGGGTCTCTGAGATGGTTTGGTCACGTAGAACGAATGGACGACGAAAGAATGATAAAACAATTATATATGGCGAAAATAAACGGTAAAGTGAGACGAGGACGACCAAGGAAGACGTGGCATGATCAGATAAACCAAAATCTTAAGTCTGGTCATGTCAAAACAGACAGAACCAAAGGGCATGTATGACAAGATGTATGAATGTGGAAGAAGCTAGGAATGTATGCCAGGATAGACGTGTGTGGCGGTCCATTCTCTCTGCCTACCCCTACGGGGAAATGGCGTGATGGTAGTAGTAGTAGTAGTAGATTCTATTATTTTCTATTATACAGTAAGTATTATTATTGTTTTTCATTATATGATTTGTTTAAATTAGACATTGTCCGTAAATATATTAAATAAATATTGTGGAATAAATAGAATGAAAATTAATATGCCCATATTCCGAGTATTTTTTATCAAACTATGTATTCTTTTGATTTTTTTTAATACCAAAAGCGTACACGCATTACCTTAAAGCTACTATTACGAATAATAATGATAATACACATAATAACAAGAAATTTGTCTCATCATATCAGTAAATACTTTACAAATTTCAGATAACCGTTGCGTTGTATTTTTTAAATTTCATCTCTAACGCAACGTAAAGAAAATAGTCCTCGTAATATTTTTTAAAATTAAGGCAATCTTTCTCATAAATTCTTCCCGGGACATTTATGAAATAAATATTAAAAAATACAGCAGCTTCTGTTAAAAACCGTGGCGAAGGTGGTCGTATACTCGAAGGGCGTCGATTAGTGTCTGTTTTGATTTATATTTTTGCGTCTATTAAAAAATGAACCCGGGCATTATTATCGGCCGTCATTTTGTTTATAATCGACATAAAAACCTGTATTATGACGCTGTAGAAGAATTTCATTATTTTTAACACCCCTCCGCCACCCCCTGCCTCTCCCTCCCGACCTCTGTACACTCGATTCTCATTAGAATAAATAAAGAGAATTTATGAAGCCAGTGTGGAAGGTTAAAGATAAAGTGGCACTATAAAATGCGGCGGGCCGGGTGGGCGCGCTCTAATGGCTCGTACAGTACATTTTTGGTCGCGTTTGTTTTTCACTAAGTATCGACGCTCATGTTAAACGTCGGCATCGTTAGACTTGTTCATAATTTCTTCGTTTCATTCTTACCTGATCCTTAGGGTATCGAATTAGTACACAAATTGCAATTGATCTAAATATTTTTACTCATAGGCAAGAATATAAAGTCTTAACTTCCGTCCCGCGATTACAATGGAAAGCTGAAACACGTTTTCAGAAATAAGGAAATCTGCAAACTCTTGTGTTTTACCGGTGACAACGCACTGTCTTAAAACCATGTCACTCGCTGTCGGAAGTTTCCTTAAAATTAAGCCCACTCGGCGGTCTATGGAAAGACAAATGATGGGCGTCTTCTTGAATGCGGAGGTAAGACGCCGTACAAAGGTGACCGATATTGCAGAAAGAGTGAAAGACAAAAATGGCAGCGGGCGGGTCATGCGAGACAAGAAGTTGATAGGCGAAAGAAAAAGGAAAGTAGGGAGACCACAGAGGAGATGAACTGACGACATCGTTGAACTCGTGTGACATGGGTGGAAACAGAGTGCCCGGGACAGAAAAACATGGAAAAATTTGGAACAGGCCTTATATCCAGTAAAAAGGGGAAGGTATTTGAACATTTTTTTGTCGCTCTCTAGCAAATGCCTCCCCGATACTGTTCGAAAAAGATAACTGCACGTCTGACTGATTATGCCTAACTGAAATCTATGCTTCGCCGTCCCGTTTTCCGCACCCCAAAACTGAAACAATTTCTTTGTTTTTATTTAAAGAAAGAGTGTTAAAATAAAATTTTCTGTGTCGGTACTTTTTGCGTTTTTCAAAAATAATTTTCATCTTATTGTATACCGTACGTCTGAAGACGGCAGATAAAACTGGGCGCTTTTAGAGGTTTTCGTATGACCCTAGCTCCTATAAAAGAAATTTATCATTAAAAAAAAGCGATCGGGATATGCCAATGATAAATATATGTAGTGCGTAAAAAATCACTGCTCTAGTGACATAATAGTTTGTATGAAGGTAAAGTCAGACCGCGTCTCCTCTGAAGAGATTTATTAAACAATAATATTTCAAAATAACTCGTAGTATTTTTTTTCTTTTCTTTTAAATTTACATTTAATTACTATTCATTTTATGTTCGAGAATCTTTTTAACTTACTGTGATGCTACTTGTGAAAACCTGTAATTGGCTTATTTGTTATTTGTTTTGTTATATAAATATGATATAATTATAGCTGTTGGTTATCCAAATAAATAAAAATAAAAATAAAATAAAAATAAAATAAATATTTGGACCCATGAATTTTCCATCCCAGAATTTTATAATATTAAACAAATTACTACAGAAATAAAGAACATCTTAGAAAAGGGAATATGGAAGTCCGAGCATTTGCAGGGATTATGACCTGTCATTGTCTGGTTTGAGTGGCCACTTTACACACTGTGTAACAATTACCATTCGGCCCATGTTTGAAAATCCATATTTCTTAATTTCTTCCATATGTTGATTTTTGTTAAGTTTGTAACGTGCATGGTCCATAATCGATTTAATGAGCTGGCGATCAAGGTGACGCTGGCACAGCCATTTTTTGTTGAACTGACAATCGGCGGCCTCCGTGGTGTAGTGGTCAAGAGGCTTGACTCACGCACGGAAGGTTCCGGGTTCGATTCCCGGTGAGAACACAAAAATTAAAAATGTGATTTTTCTCAAGCCTGGTTGTTCTGTAATGTAATTCACCACTGTAATTGGGCCCCATAGCCTGTTGTGGTGCAAAAAAAAATGAAATGAAATGAAAATAAAAAAAACGCTGGCACAAACATTTTATGCTAAGCTGGCGATCAAGGTGACGCTGGCATAACTATTTGTGGTTAAACTGGCGATCAAGGTGACACTGACACATTTATTTGTTGGTAGGTTGGCGGTCAATAAAACGGTCATAGCTTTTTGCTGAGTTGGCGATCGAGGTGACACTGGCACAGCTATTTGTTGTTGAACTGGCGATCAAGGTGGCACTGGTACAGTTATTTGTTGGTAGACTGGCGGTCAAGGTAACGCTGACATAGCTATTTTTGCTGAGCTGGCGATCGAGGTGACGCTAGCACAGCTGTTTTTTATTGAACTGGCGATCAAAATGACGCTGGCAGTTTTTTGACAATAAACTGGCAGACGAAGTAAAAGATATTTTAGCTGAGCTAGCTATCAAGGCGACGCTGGCACAGCTATTTGTCGTTGAGCTGGCGATCAAGATGACGTCTATCAGATATTTATTAGTAAACTAGCAGTCAGGGTAACGCTGGCATAGCTATTTGTTGGTGAACAGAACCACAGAACACGTAGTTCAACTTGATACACTACTCTATTTTCGCTTAACCTGCGCTAGGAAAAGGGACATGGGAAAAGCTTGTGACTTGTATAGGTGGATAGATCCGTCAAAAATCTGTTAGGTTCTTAATCCTTGTAATGAGAAAAAATAAATAGGCACAATAATTTTCATTATCATTTCATTTTTATCACAGAGGGGTATATAATACAATAAGGTTTTTATGTAATTCTATTAACATATTGTGTATTAATGCTGAATTGCAAGGATATTGAATAGCCTTAAGCACAACTAACCTACAAACTATGTGTATATTTATTGTTTAATCTTTCGATGAGTTTGTATTTCTAAAAGACGATAATTTATTGAAAAATAATTAACTCCAGTAAGGTAAATATTAAGTTAATATTTAAAAGTAATTTATCTAAATGATTTTTTTTTTAAATTGGTAGGAAAAAGTGAAAAATTAATGCTTTTAGATTATTCAATAAATGGAAAGTAAATTATTGAAATTCGCATTTGTACTTTGTCTAAGGAAAGAGACTGTTGCGAGACATTGCATAGATTTAATTTTAAATTTTATTTTGTATTCCAACTTAACACAAGGCTCTTGGCCTGATGGAGTTAGGGATACGTTATTATTTTTTTGTAATATGTATCTTCGTATGAATAAATAAAATAAAAACTTAACTGTATTAAGTAAGTAAATAGCTTTTATTTAATTATTCCAAAGGAAACAATATAACGTATAACTATTAATACAAATAGGTAATTTGACAAAGGTACATAAGAGTTAGAATGTGTTTTAATCTCAGAGTAATAATGCGTAACCTAAAGAAAAGCCCTATCCACTATGCTTCATAGAACGCAAGCGATGTTGATTTTTTGGTTAGCAACCAATTGGTGGCCATTTTGTTTTATTTGACAACATAAACATAACGGTTCGATCAGATGCTTTTGTAGCTTTGTTTGTAAATAACTTGGATATTTACGTTTTAATAAATAAAAATTGACTATGGTGAATTGCAGTATGTTTGGTTGCAGCAGTAGGAGCGTGAAAGGTGTTAAAGGAGTCAGTTTTCACAGGTAATTGATTCCGAATATTTCCTTATATCAACATATTTACTTCAGATACTATTTTTTCTCAATTTAGGGGAAAAATTTGTGAATTAAAGTATGTTTACTGTTGATAATGACAGTTAATTATGGGCAATATGTCAGGGCCGCACTAGGCTTCCATATAAAGTTTGAGTTTTTATCGAGTAGAGGTCGATTAAAGTTTTACTCGAAAATAGCAACGTTAACATTTCGGAGATGTGACGGACAAACAAACAAACTCAGCAACACAGGACTTAGGTTCAATGGAGTTGGGATTTATGTCTCAATAAATGTAACATAAATATATTGTGAATAAAATGAATAAATAAATTAAAAAATAAACGCAAACATGTATTTTAAGTTTTATAAAATAAATATAGGCGAATTATAGAAAAATAGATTTGAATAACCTTGCAATGATAAATACACGGGTACATATTTAAAAGTAATTACAATGCAAATTAATATCCATTTGACAATTCTCAACCTAAGCAAGGCCCATTGTTTTGCTGTGAACTGTAGCTAACTTAATACCCAATAGTCATAGAATGGTTTTCCTACGTTTGGGCTCGTTATTAGGTTACACATTATTACTCAGAGGTTTTAATACTAAATTACATTATTTTTAAAAAAAGTAATATTTTAGTTTTTTTTAAATTTGTTCATGGGTACATAATTTTATGATTAAGTTTAATTAAAAGTGTATTTTTATAGATCAGTTTGAATTTATGTTTTAATGAATAATAAAAGCTATATATTTTTAATCCGTGGCATATAATTAGACACTTTACAAGCGCGAAGAAAGTGGCATATTAATTAGCTTTCCTTGCCTCATTAAGATGCGATGATACACAGAAAATTGTTGATTGTGATGTAAAAATGCTTTAATCACACTGTAAATGTGAAAAACAGAACAGATGTTCCATGTGTAAATACAATCAAATTTATTCAATAAGTAGATAGAAATATTTTAAAAGTAGGTTCATTTTTTTTTACAATTTTAAAGTGCATGAATAATTCACTGTGTCATTGTTACACAAACATATGAACTAATACAATATGTGTATTTGCTTCTCACACTAATGTTTTTATCTGTACTGTGATTTTCGAATTGTTGAGAGAAACACAATATTTTCTATATCTAAGATGTAGCTAGTATAGGAATAATATTTCCATTTATTACATGTCAGTGGGTAAAACTGTGTTTTGTTGAGGCGTAGTATTCTATAATAGTAACCTTAAAAAAATGAGAGAGGAAATAAAATGTTATGGTGCTTAAGTGATTTTAAAAATATGTTTGTTATTTATTTTATTATTATTACTATCCATACATAAAAAGAATTAAAAATCTCAAACGGTACATATAAAATGTGGAGAAACTGGATGGTTTTTGAGCAAACACATTGTTTCTATCATAAGATTTATTTTAGGAAATTGCTTATGAGACTTTCCATAAGAAAACTCTTAATTGGCACTAAGAATACTTAACTTTCACATACATTAAGTTTCTCAATCCATCAATTTATTTAGACATGAAATACTCTGAACATGCCAAGGCTCAAAAACATTGGAAGGATCGAAGCAGCAATAAAATAATATAAAATATTTAATATTATAGGTTTGTTATGTAATATAAATATTTATTTTCTTAACACATAAAATAATTTGTCAAATACTTAGGTAAGGTAATGTTTATTTTATTATTAGGTACATGTAAAAGGTAGTTTTGATTTTTGGACATAATTTTTAATTCAAGTAATTATTTTAATTTCATCTAATAAATACTCTATGCCTATGTGCATGAAAATTTGCTCAGACAATACAAAAATAAAATAATGTTTATTCTCGCAAACAGTCAGGCAGCTCTAAAAGCCCTGAGCTCGGAAGAGGTTAATTTTAAATTAACCTTAGAATGCCTACAGGCGATTAATAGGGAAATATCAAAACTACAAATACCGATTAAAATATATAAAAAGGATTTAGAAAAATTAACTGTATTTTCAAAATCAATATGGATGTTGTGGAGAATTTTTTTCATCATCATCATACCCTATCCGCACGTAATGGTGCATAGGGCACTGCGTTGGTACATCAATCGCAGTGTATCTTGATCTTTTTTTGTTACACGAAGGTAAGATGATCAGTCTTAAGCTTCAGGTACCAGTCCAGGTACTATGAAATATGCTAGTGTGAAAACACCCTTTTAAATCAATATTTCATATCAACCATGTCGGGAATCGAACCCGAGACCTCCAGCATGGTAGGCAGACGCGCTGACCATTACACCACGAGGCCGACAATGTTTTCATACATCACTTTAATATTTTTTTAATAAAATATATGTCTTTAGAAAAATGCGACATGTTTGGCCTTGATAATTGTGACATCAAGATTCGTGATGATGTTCTATAAAAGTTTTAACAGTTACAAACAAAATTCAAAATTAACATGAATCGTGACATATTAGGGGCGTAACCAATGCAATGACCGTTTTTGCGGGAATTCAAAATTATGAATTGATAAATATTTTTTTATGCTACTAATAAGTAGTAAACATTATTTATTTTATTTGACAGTATTTTATAGACCCTTATTACTTTAAAATTGTTGAAAAAATGTGATATTTCCCTATTGTGTTGGTAAGTGTAACAGCATCATGAACTGATAAAGGTTACTCGGAAAGGTTTGCTTACGATCTGATGAAACCAAGCCAAATCGGGTGAGGGTCATCACTAGAGCCCCTGCAGGGCACTGCAGATTAAATTAACACCTTGCAAAAAGGAATCTATCTGAAACTTCTATGATGTAGGTTCTGCAGTGCAGACGGTGAAACACCTTTACACATGTTATGTGAATGTGACGCTTTATATCACAAAATACGACGCATCTTCTGTGGACCATTGGTTGAACCTGAGGAAGAGAGAGCACTCGCCCCTACCTAATAGCCTGATACTTTAAGGGCTTGAACGTAGCAATAGATATAAAAGCACTTGCCCTCCACTCGGTAGCCCGGCTCTTCAAAGACCTAGACTTGGATGGCGAGAATTAATCTACCTACTACATGATAGTAAAACAATACTAGAGCTGCACTTGATTTCATTGTTTATTTCGTACACAAAAAACACTATTCTGTAGCAATGAAGGTGGAAGACTGTGGTCTTATGTCATAACTATCGGGGAAAAATATTACCTACTCTGAACAGCTAGTTTATAAATTGATTAGATTTTTTTACTGAATCTCTATCAACTAATTCTATCAGTTTACTATTATATTTTTAATCACACAGCTGTAAGAACTAGTTATAATTATATAATATATCTATGTATATGTTACCTGTATAATTTTCTAGTTTAAGCGCGGCAGAAATAGCAAATAATACAAATTATGAATTAATTTAAATACTTCTCGAATGAACAAAGCTCTAATACATTGTATCAATTGACATATTTTATTTGAAATACTGCATTCGATAATTTAAATTTAAAACAGTTAATTCCATAACTATAAATTTTATAATTGGATATTTGATTGATAAAATAATCATTCAAGATGTAACATTGCTGAACAAAAATGCATTTTCAGAAATCCTTTTTTATCTGTTAGTCAAAAATTGCATTTGTTTGTAAAATTTCGACCACAAAAACCTACATTATTGGTGGATTTACTTATCTTTAACTTAATTAAAAACTACATACAAATCAACATAAGTAAAAAATAATTAAGCTTTTTGACTAGGTTAATAGTTATATTCACAGGGGTTTAATTTTATGCTATTTAAATAGAAATGCCGTCTTAAAAATCAGTTTATAAATGAAGTTAAAACTCATAATAAAAAGAGCTTTTGTGTAATCATGAAACGATGTTAAGGGTATCAGGTTTTTAGAATTTGTCAAGTGTTGGTTGCATGGTATTCATGAATATTGCATTAGTACATCTTTCTTGTTTAAAATTGCTTATGAAAAAAATACACAAGTATTATGTTATTCAAAAGAAAAACCTAAAATTGAAACAATTACAGATCGCCCAACGCATACCGCGCACCGCATCTGAGGACTTAAATCTCCTTGGCGGGGCCCACATGCGAGGAAAAATTGCTCATCACCCGACAAGAAAAGCTACCCGAAGGAGCTCTCAGTAATCTGGTAGCTTTGGCATTTTTGTACTGAAAGAAGCTTCTCCGGAAGTCCATAATATGTACTTAATTGAATTGAGGAAAAGAGGGAAATTAATTCTTCACTGACTGGGATTTAATTGTTTAGACATGATCATTTAGCAGAAATTATTACAAACTTTTTTTTAAAACTCGTTTTGGAAGCCACAAATCTGTGTATCCAATAGAACCTATAAAAGGGCCGGGGATAGTAACGAGAAGCTCCAATCGGTATTCATAGAGTTGGAAAAAGACAAGACCATGGGATTGATTAGGATATCCGCAGCAGCACAAAAGGGAATAAACAATATTAGAGACACATTAAATTTACCATGACCTGATAAAAACTGAGTAGTCCAATGATCGTGGATAATCCAAAGAAACTTTAAGCGCTGATAATTTAAGAGAAGAATAACAAAGGTTACCTTCCCTGAAGGGGAAAATTCGCATCGCGATTGCCAAACATCAATTTTGCAGAGCATTTATTTATTGTCATTTTTTTATTTTTTTTTATCCTTCAGTTGGGTGTATTGAATCAATTACAGTGAAAAACAAGGAGCTAGCCGGATTCTTAATTTATTTGAATAAATCAACATTTTTTACTCAAAATGATACCACACCGCACATTTACACGTTCATAATTCATACTATCATTATTGAATTTATCTTGTTTTATGTATGTAATATATAATCAGATTTACTAATTTATCAATATTAATTACAAAAGCATAATTCCCTGCTACTATTAGAATTTTTGTTTATTACTGATAGACAAACAGCTGAAAATTCTTATTTAAATATTGGACTGAGTATATCTTATAATTTAAAACTGTAATACTATAGCAAATATCTACATATACATAAAATACATAATGTGTTACATAAGCAGGCCTAGAAGAGATATTCATTTATGCTTATGAGGTGTGTAAATAAAGTAGTGAAACTGACATTTTTCGCACACTGATGGCGTATCATATGCCCAACACCTGCCTAACCTCCAAATCCCGCATCACCAATGTTGCCCGATCGAACACTATGCTACCAGTCTAATTACTTAATTACTTAATTTACACACTTCGTATATCAGAGCCCGACATGAGACTTATATAAATGTAGAATAATTAACTTGTAATAAACACAAAAAAAAAAAAATAACAAATCTAGGTATTGATATTCTACATATTGATCAGCGCGTGTATGTACCAAAAACTGATCCGGACATAACAAAGAAAGCTTCTAGTTACCTGGGACTAGTAAATACTAAATTATGTTTCATAATTTTCAAAAGAGGTGATACGTTTAATTAAATAGACACGTTACAAGGACGTAGTAAATGGTATTTCAATTTGTGAAGATTGGCTTCCATTCTTTCATTCTCTGACAAACCTACATCGCAATAAGATGTGTCCAATTTATTCAATATGAAGATAATCAGTAATATTTTTCAAGTATAAATGTTAACATCAATTGTGTCTGTTCTTTTCCAAATTTAAAAATGAGCACCAAAAGTAAAACAAAATGGTAAGTAGTATACGTCATCCGAAAGACGATTTTCTGCTCTACAAGATATGATGTTTACATTACATTATACATATTATTTTATTTGATCACAACCCTTCAAAATGGAATAACAAGTAAATGAAAGTGAGCATTTTGACACCTCGTTCTGTTCGCATTCAGTTGAGGGAATAAAGCTGCTCGCTATATTTGCGGTGTGCAGTGAAGATGCTATAAATTACTGACTAATTTTTTGTAAAATAATGAAGGAGAACACGTTATTGCCTAGTATGTTTTAGTTGTGTTCTCTTGTTCTCTTCGTTTGGAAAAAAACGGACACAACTTATGTTAATACCCAATACATAAATAGTACACTGACAGCGAGTGTTGTTGCTGTAGCAATGAGGTACACGGAAATATGTATATTTCTTTCTGACACTAATGTTTGCATATGTATCGTAAGTTGTTGTCTCTTTTTTTGAATTGTTGAGGGCAACGCAATATATGTCAAATCTGAGATGGAGCTACATAGTAGAAAAATAACGTGTCTATTTATTATACGCCAGTGACATTTTATAAGTTTACAACTAACAATAGTTTTATAATTTGAATCCAAAAAGAGAACAATTGACAATAATTGTAATAAATACATTATTCCATCGAATGAGTTATATCACAATGCAGATCACTATAAAAGCTCTGACTGGAAAATGCACTTGCGAAAACTTACAACTACTTAAAAGGGACGCACAATGTACCCTCTAGAACCCTTACAGATGTACGCAATATTTTCAAAATAATATTGTCATTAATATCATTGGAGCATGACAACATGCTAAATTGGTAAAGCAATCTTTTGGGATCTAATCATTCCATAAAGAGAGCAATATAAATATATTCCTCTTTTACCATTATTCGTTACATCATATATAATATTAATTCCAACAAATATTAGATTGCATTGTTTGGACCTTCTTGCAGAAAATATCAAGGCACATGTCACAATTAAACACAACCAAATAGATGTTTTCCCAATACAATTCTTCTTAAAACATAAGATATTCAAATACAATATGAGAGATTCGAGTTGGTAAAAACATGCAATAATAATAAAACCCTACATTTTTCAGCATCTTAAATCGTAATCTAACGACTAGAATCAAAATAAATAATGTTTCAAATAACATTTACATTGCTTGAATATAATTAGTGAAAATGTTATTATAATAGAATATTTAGAGAACGCATTAAGACAATTATGGTCAGTTTCCAATATACCTGTTATCGCTACATGAGACTTTGAAATTTTGAAAAAATAGATAGAAGAAAGTGCATTTACAAGAATATTGTACACAAAAAATAAATACTTACTAGTATTGAGAATTTATGTCATTTAACTAAAAGAAAAATTTCTATTAGTGAAGAAAATCGACAAGGCATGTATTATAATGTTAACAAAATAAAATACATTAATGATTTAGTATTGACCTAACTTGGTAGAAATTTTGGGAGGAGAATTTCTGTCATTCAAATAACCCATTTTCCCTAATTAAGACATTCTTATGATGGTTTGTTCGTACAGTTCTAGAAATAGAGCCTTTTAATATCACCACACTGACTGTTATTAATATGAAAGCGGAACAAAACATTTATTTAAAGAAGTGAAAAAAAGTAATATATTTATAATTATTAATAATACTAAAAAAGCAACCAGTTTAAATTTTTGAAATATAAGTCTGTTTGTTTATTCCACTATTCGGGCATATTTCATCTTGCCTATTCTGGTGTAAATAGTTAATTAATCTACATCGCTATTTACATAATTTTTGACTAATTAACACTGTTAATATACACACAAGAATAGTATTGGTTTTAACAAGCCATAAATAAGTCCCATATTCAATTTGTAGAATTCTATTACCATATTATGCACTTCCGACTTGGATTCATCGAAGACCCAACTGGACATTGAAAAGCCTCGGCAAATGCTGGAGTGTTTCGTAGCATCCCATTCACTCTAAAATAATAAGAAAACACATACTTTATAGTGGTAAGCCAGCTAATGTAATATAATAATAATGTAATGTAATAGTATACGGGTATGTGGAGGGAGTGGAGGGAGTGCTTCCATCATCTCTGTTGAGATATTAGTATCTTCAGAGGAAATCTAAGAAAGCTAAATTCCAGTATTAGTCTACAGACATTGGACATACACAAAACATTGTTATATTGCATATTTATTATCTATTCCATCTTTCCTGCACTCTGCTTCAAGATTATGGCGTTGCAAGGTGAATAATGGACATTGAAGCAAAAGATAATTAAAACTCTAAAATATTATCGCAAAAGTCATCATCCTTTATTATTTAACTCTTAAAATACTAAAATATTTGAGTTTGTCCAAATGTTCTTAGACAAAAGACTGAATATTGAAAAGAAAACTAAAACATTGTTTTCAGGCGTTGCCTAGTATGTAAAATAATTCAGTTAGATGAATCTCTTCACAACAATAAAGGTTTCAGCTCTTTAACTTCACTAAAATCAACAAATGGAAGAATTGAAGAAATATGGATGTTCAAACATAGGCAAAATGGTTAATGTTACACAGTGTGTAAAGTGGCCACTTAAACCAGCCAACGACAGGTCATAAGCCCTGTAAATGCCTTGACTTCCATATTCCTTTATTTTAGGTATTCTCCATCCCTGTTTTAATTTGTTAATCTTAAAAGACTGCCAAAAGATCCTTCTGGAAACGGTGATGTAATCTCGTGTTACATTAAGCAAAAACAAGAGTGATTTGAGAAATAGGTATTTAAAATCAATTTTTTTTATTTATATTTGTACTATTTGATAATCTGTTTTTTGTAATTCAATAATAATTATTTAATTTAGGCCCGTTAAAATAAGACTTCATTATTTTTTTCCAAAAAAAGATATATTTTTTTTCTTTGTATTTTTCTTTTTTTTTCTCACCACAACAAGCCAGACAGTGGTGAATTATATCACAGAACACCCAGGCTTGAGAAAAATCACATTATTTTTATTGCATTCTCGCCGGGAATCGAGCCCAGACAGTCACTTTGCCGAATCTTGTATTATATGTAGACTAATGTGACATCATAGCCACACGAGTATTAATTAACCTTGGCCCTTTTACCTTTCAGGCGCCGTCATATGCAAGTCATTCTCCACTCTCACTATGTACTCCTCGGGGGAGAACTTGTTGCAGTAGAGCTGGGCAGTGAAGAGGAAGAACAGCTTGCCGGGGGCGAGCGGAAGGCGGGACAGGGAGGGGGAACCTTTCCCCCCGGCCACCATCCACGCCCCCCACGCCGCCCCCACCGCGCCCAAATCTGCCGTGTTCTCATCCATGGTGCTGTTACCATCAAACTAGAGACAAAGAGAAATACTAACTTTGGTAAAATATGTCTGGCCTGACTCCCCAAGGGCTAATATTGATCATCATATCTCGCATTTGTAAATATTATGTGCCGCACTGTATGTACATTTTCAAGTATTTGTTGGATTAGGTCATGCCATATCTTTCTCGGTCTTCCTCTATTTCTGCATCTCGCAACATTTGCATCGTAAATATTTTTGGCCGTTCTTTCGCTGTCCATTCGCTCTACATGTCCAAATCTCCTTTGAAAGGAAAACTTGTAAAAGTACAAGTACAATGAAAAAAACTATATTTTTATCAAGTGACATTGGAACCTGCACTTAACCCAACGAAGAGCCGCATTTGTTCACGTCTGAACTAGATTATCAACTGATGTAAATCTAGTTAGATAATTGTGTTCTACTTTATTTTTATACATAAAACTGAACATTATAAACGTTTGAAAATCATTTTATTATTTTAAACTGCATACATAAAAAAAACTTATTTTGATATTTAATCATCCAATGATTCTGTTGTATCTCTTATGTATTCCGTTCTCCACCTCTGTAGAAAATATTTACTAATTAATGTTTAGTTGAAATACCTCTATTTTAGATTTTTTCCCCATAAACTGTAGAACTTTTTGTGAAGATGTCTGATAGCTTCTCACTAGGCATCCGAGTCTCGCCTTGAGGGCTTTCAAGGACTTGGAGTCTGCCCAAAGTGGTGACACCGAGTGCCCTGCCAAGTTGAAATCTAGGGCGTGCAACATCTCGTGACTCATCACCAATCCTATGGTTCCGTAGGACACGTACTCGGGCACCTTACTCGTGAAATGCGGTTGTGTAAGAAGCGCCAAAGGAAGGACTAGAAAGAAAATATTTTATTTGATTAAATTTTTATTTTTATAAAAAAAATACTTTTTTCAATTTGAATTGGGTTGTGGTCCCGTGGCTAGTGTTGCGGACACACAGATCAGAGGTCCAGGGTTCGAACCCAACTTGGTTCCCATTTTCTAATAGTGAGTTATTTACAACCCGTTGAAAATGACCCCAAAATTTAAAGATCCGTGTAAATCATAAAAATGCAAATATTTATTTTTTGTTATAAAAAAAATAACTTAATATGTTTTTTTTAAAGATGTGTAGAAACCAAAAGAGCATAATGCTAGTTACTCTGTGTAACAAAAAAAAAAAAAAAAAATGTAAACACATTATTAGTTATGAACAAAACATTCCAAATAAAAAAAAAAACAGTATAGTAAGTTTAAAAAAATGTTAAAAGTTCGACATAAAAAGTAAATAATAACTCTAAATATTTTTGAAAAATGGTGTGTTAACGCATATTAACAATATGAAATATTTTTTATAACAAATGAATAGATGACCAATAATTACGTTTTTGTGACATTATCAGACCAGTCTTGACGATTAGTCTTTTAAACTAAGTATCAACTTATCGTTAATTTTTTTTTATTAAAAAATTACAATGAACTTCCACCATAAAATTTCACTAAAACCAATTTTAATACCGATTAAGAAATTTACATCTTATTATCATCATCATTCCCCAATAGTGCATAGGGCACTGCATTGGTTCATCAATCGCAGCGTATCTTGATCATTTTTGTTACATGGAGGTAAGATAATCCGTCTCATACTTCAGGTCCCAGTCTTGGAAATATTCTAGGGTAAAAACAAATTTTAAATGAATATTTTTTGTCAACCATGTCGGGAATCAAACTCGAGACCTCTTGCAGGAGGTGGAAATTAATTATAATAGCCATTTACTTATTTAGATATAAATAATGAATAGTAAAATGTCTAATGACAATTCAGAAGATATCAAAATGATCTATTTAATTTTTCTTTGCTTACTTATTTTATTCATTTCTGGATAATAAAACGCATTCACAGTAAAGGGAGCTGGCCAATTGAATTCTGGCGCATTTGCAGATACATTCATACGAAGAATCCTATAGTCTCGAAACTGGTTCAACATGTTCTCAAAAAAACTATCGGTCACAATAAGCTGAAAAAAAATAGAGACACGTTAAAATAACCTATAATTTCCATAAATTTCAGAAGCAAAAAAGTAGAAGTATAAAACATTTTTTATACATATATAGCAGACTTTTCATAACAATTTTATGCAAATAATTCGACTTTTTTATACTAAAACAAATAATAGAAAATTAAGATACACTATATTATCTTATATATGTGAGGTAAAATAATATTTAGATAATAAGAAAATTACACATTACCGAATTCATAATTTCGTCCACAAAAGATTCATTTCGCAATAGAGGCCAGCCAATAAAGGCTCCTTTCATGTTGGTAAGCTTATTTATAAGTTTTCGGCGTGTATCTTCATCCAGCCAACTAGCTCTCTCTACTAGTGAAGATAGTGAATGTTTCAATTCGTAAAATAAATTATCTGCCTGTAATAAATTAGGTATTAACAAAACATTGCATTAAATGAACAAATTGTTTCAGCTTTCTACGCTAGTATCATCCAACAAGTAGGTCAAGTGGGGGGAAAAGCTCCAGGGATAGAGGGCTTTCAACAAAACAATACAACAGATTGCAGCTAAGCCTTTTCACTCATTCAAACAGTTATTTATGTATCTTTAGTTTTCAATTTGTAAATATAAATTACTATGATCGTATAAATAAATTTATGTAAGTAACAATTGTATTTCCAATATAAACAATTTTATATTAATTTTGAAAGAGAAAATTTGATTTTACGACTCTTCATTTCATATTGTTTCGGTAAAAATAAATTAATGGGTAGAACCATATTTCATAAATAATGCACAGAACAAAATTACTTCATGTATTTATTCTCTAAATTAAAAAATATAAATAAATCCCATTTCAAAAACATTGTTACGTTTTCAAGACGTAATGAGTCTGTTAGTATTTATAAAATTGAAAATCTTTCGATTCGGCGTATCATGTTGGATATGAGCTTTCTTTATAAAATTGTAAATAATCTAATTGATAGCCCACAAATTTTTGGAAACATTCTGAATTCTGAGTCCCTGTTTGTAGAGTTCATCATTCTGTACATCTTCGACGTTTCGTGCTCACGACTAATTACATGAAAAACAGCACTCTTCGAAGAATACAGGCTACCTACAGTGACAGTTTTAGTGATATTGACATACAACAACAGTTTTATTAAGTCTATTAAAGACATTTCAATGAAATGTTCAGATTTTTTTAAAATAAATATAAATGCACATGGAAACAGAGGGAGAAGAGTGTAGAAAGCTCCATCGTATTTTTTCTAATCGGCTCTTAACATCACTTTTCCCTTTAATATATATTTATACTTTTTTTTTCTACTGTATTCATTGAAAAAAAAAATTTTTTTTTTCTCAGCAAAGCACCCAAATTGAGTGATACATGCCTTAATTTACCAATGTTTTTATTGCAAGGTTGCAAAATTGTTCCAAATTAAGCGGATCACATGTAAACAACTTATAGAACAGGGCTGAACAATAAAATAATAATAAGTAATTTATTTAATTTTAATTCACATAATTTTAATTTCGTAAATTATTTAGTTTGTCAGAATATATATACATTATGTAAAATTTGTAATTGATCTTATTATTTTTAATTGTTATCATTTGATTTACATTGCATTTTTTGTTAAAGACTGTTTTTTTTGTTGTGTGAATGAATTTCAAAATAAATAACAACCAAAACTCAAGAAATCAACCATTGACAGCAACATGATACCAATAAACCTACCCTACCCAACCCTGCCATAAATACAAACCTAACCTAATGACTGCTATGAATACAGACTTAATACCATTTAATAACTTGAATGATTCTTGCATGCTCAGCGGGATTAGATATAAGTTTTTTTATTTGTACATATGTATTGATTAAATTAGTAAGAACTCACATTTTTTTGTACTTCTTGTAGATATGTGTCTGTATAATGGTCTAGATAGAGAGCAGACATGTGAAGAGACAGACCCGTTTTAGTGAATTTAGTACAAAACTTTTGATGGCTGATAGTTGTGGTGAGATTCGCTAAAGTGTACAGAAAATCTCTGGCGTACATTGCAAGTAAAGCATTTTGAATAACCCTGAAATATAAATTCAGAAATAAATGTTACATGTTATTTTCTTAGTAGGTTCTATGGCGACCATCCCTATGTGGTCATTAAACACTGCACTTATTATATCATGTATTCTCCCGTATTCTTCTTGTTAAAATACACGACATGTGAAATGGCAAAAATGGTGGATGAAAAACGGAATGTCAACTGGCCACCCCAGTTAGATATAACACAAATTTATATACCTGTGCACCAAAAAAAAAAAAACAACGGGACATATTATACACGATCAGTACATTTAGGTATTCAAGTCAATAGATAAAACAATAATTTATTAACAAATTACAACGGAGATAGAGAACATTTTAGAAAAGGTAATAATTTATAACAAATGTTGATTTTGTGTTGCAATAAAAAAAAACTGTTTATTTTCTACTGTCAATAGTAAAGTTTAATGGTTAGATATACGCTGCAATCGGCATACTAATCCCGTACTCATTAGTCATATGAAGATGTAAAAAGATGAATATTTAATAATCAAAATATAAGAATTGTTTATAGACCAGATATTTAACTCATTCACAGTTATGCCTGAAATAACTGTCAAAATTGTCTATAATTTAAGAAAAGGCTAAAGTCGCCAGTCCAAAAGACATTTGTAGTAAAAAGACGGCTAACGGCTACGTAAAACAAGTAATTATATGTATCTCTATAAAAATCGAAACAATTTTCTGCACCTTTACTTCAAACTATCAAATACAATCCAACCAGAAGTGAAATATAAAAAAAAATAAGAAGGTAAAGTAAAATCAAACATGCAATTGCTTACTTTTTGCAGTTTTATTTACCAATTTGATTAGGGTAACATTAATATTAACAGAGATTCAATAATAAGTATGTATTTACCTGTTTTGAAATCGAGACACCAGTTCAGAGACAGAAGTTAAATATGATTTACTTGTCAAAAAAATATTACATTCAGACAGATTAAACCCTGGTACCATTTCATCAAATAAAACTTTCCACGTAACCTGTAAAAATTCAAGTAATATTCCATCATCTCTCCCTTTATGTTATCAACTTAAACCATATTTTCAAAATCAAATTTAAGTCTAAAACAGTATAATAATTTAATAACATGTTTGATAAATCTAATTGATTAAACATGTACTTACAAATGGAAAAGTTTCTTGCAACATTTCAATACTGAACACATCACTGTGCGATGCATTATTTACACTTCGGCGAAGCTCTTTTTGTCTAGGTTTTAACTAGAAAAATAAATAAATATATATTGCTTTTATTATTATTTATTATTTAAATCTTAAAATAGGGCACACATATCATACATATTGTTATGTGTGTTCTAATAATAACATTGCAAATATATTTAATTTATAAATTGTTTATCACATATGTCTTGACCATTATTTTAAATTTTGATATGTTTTTTCCTTCATAAATATTTTTTTCCATTTCGTAATACTTTTTAATTGCTTTAAATAAAATTGAATTTTGTGACTTTGCCTTTTTCCTAAATGGAAGTCTAATTTTGTTCTTTTCTCTAGTATTGTGATCGTGTTCATGCTGGTTCCGATCAATTTTTTCCAAAATTCTGTTTTTTATTAGAGTTTATAATTTTATGAACAAATATCATTGTATTGTAAAATATTCTTTTGTTTATATGTTAATAATTTCATTTCATTTACCATCGACTTTACCCTCGTGTATCTGTTTTTTTTCAAAATGATTCTAAAGGCTTTATTTTGTAATACAGTTAGTTTATCTATGTTTTCTTTGTTTGATAAAAAATAAAATGCTACTACAGTAGTTAACGTGTGGTTCAATAATTGCTTTGTAAATAGTTTTGCAGGAGTCCTTATCAATAAATCTTCTGATCCTTCCCAAAATTGATATTTTTTTTGCAATCTTATTTATTACCATCTTAGCGTTTTGGTGAAATGTAAGTTTTGAATCAACATTACACCTAAATATTTAATTTCAGTGACTTCATTAAGTTTTTCATTTTCTATTACAATTGATGGTGTAATTTCTATCCTTTTGTTTCCTATATTCATATATTTAGTTTTGTTAACATTTAATTTTAATTAATTAATTTTTAGCCACAGTGATACACTATTAAGATCATGATTTAGTCTGTCCATAATTGTTTTATAATTTTCTCCCGATATATATATATTAAGGCATCGTCTGCAAAGAGTGTTATTTTTGAATATTTTAATGTTTCGACAATATCATTTATGTATATAATAAACAAAACCGGTCCGAGAACCGATCCTTGTGGTACTCCCAATGAAATTTTGAGGGGCTCGGAAATTTCATCATTCACCTTTCCTTATTATTAAGGAAAATCCTTGCCTCAATACACTCACCTGGTAAGACAAAAGTAAAATATCTGGTTGAAAATATGACTCGATTAAAAAAATAATAAAGATAAATTTATTTGGCATGCATCGAAGCTAGTGTGATCATATTTAAATTGATTTTAATACAAAATTATTTTATCCCCCAAATAGTTTAATATTACTTTTGAAATGCTCAAAACAAAGCATGAATTAAATACAAATCCATCATATTATATTCATTTTACTCTCCTTTCCCGGTGATGTGTACACATTGCATCTAATAACTTTAATATCTCCATAAATATAATAAATTATGGGTTAAGATTTTCGGTATTCTTCTGTTATACATTTACGAATCGGTTAAAATATCTTGTTATTAATGCTTAATTGATGCTTATTGAAAAAAGAACAAGTATTTTATCAAAAATCGGAGATAAATCACGAATACAATAGAAAGTTTAATGTGTCGCATGTTGCGGAGTATGTAGTAAAAGAGTAATTCTAATACTTGTATGTATTGTCTCACTCTCGATAATACAGGTATATTCGGGAGCGAGAGACAATTCCACGCGTCACAGTAAAGTTTCTAGCACTTCTCCCTGATGCCAGTTGGGATGCCAGGGCGGTTTTTTTGCCCACTCTGCGAGCATGAGCTAATGGTTTTTTCATATTTTTAGCAAAAATAATTTATTAAAAATATTATCACTTTTGACTTCAACTATAAATAATTTAATAAATTTTATATAAATATTACATTTTCCATTTTAAAATTCCTCATTTTTTGCATGTGTAATGACTACACAGCATAATAACGCAAGGATGTTTTGGGACACTAAGGTAGAGGTTCAAGATAAAACAAAATGAGACAAGAAAATAAATTAAATCGCACATAATAAATACAAATCAATAAATTTTTCACATCATATTTCTGTACCTCAGAGGCAGATGGATGCAAATCCAAAAGTCGTTCAACAATAGCCTAAATAATCTACTTTCTCCAAGTGATTGTATATTCAGTATCTTAATACATTGGTTCTTTCATTATAAAACTTACAATTCTTCAAAATCAATAAACATGATCATAAACTGGATACGAAAATCGAAATGTCATTTCATCAAATTCTGGATTTGCATCCGTCTGCTTCTGAGGTACAGATTTACTATCTGTCAGGGTTCTGATATTTTTCTTTTGAGGATTAAAATATTGAAAATATTTTAATCCTTAAAAGTAAAATATTTGAAAAAAGGTAAATGTAATATAAAATATAAAAAACCTGTTCAACAGCAGTGGCAAAGAGAAGTATCTGTTGAATTTCACTTCCCTTCACACTCACAACCATTCCTTTTGGCAACATTCCCGATACGATACTTTCCAATCTATAAAGCTTATTTTCTAAAATTTTATCCTAAAAGAAAAAAAATATTATCATACCTATACTAATGCAGAATAATGATATACTATATAATAATAATCCAGAATTTATATTTAATTAGATTTTTTTCTTATTTAAAAAAATTATTTATTCATTATTTACATTTTTTAAAACCTTTATTTATTTTGTTTTTTTAAACATATTTTTTTTATTTACAATTTTTAACATTTCATCATTTTAAAATTTATTTTAGAACTGGGTTATTATAATGTACTCAATTAACAACTTATACCACAATGGATAATGCATATTAACTGTTTTTATAATTTAAGTTTCAATTACTCTTATTTTCCATATGCATTGTATGTAAAAACTTGTTTTTTTCCCAAATAAATTTTAAAAATCGAACATTGAACTTTGCGCAAGACAGAACAATGCAAGTGTATCCAGTACATTACAAAAACATATGAAAAATGTACCTTTATATATTTGTAATTATTTCTTGGCTCGGCTTCTTTGCGTCCGTACATATTGGAGTCTAATTCATTAAAATTCTAAAACATAAAGTTTTACTGTTAGATATTTCAGTATATTGATATAGAATTTATCAAATTTAAGCAATGAATAATATGATTTTGACTATGCAACTGTTGGAAGTAAACATTATTCTTATGACTTAGTATTTAGATAAATGGAAGCCGATTTTATGATGTTAATAATTGATGTAAATATTTAAGATATTTTAAAATTACTATTAATTTTTAATTTAAGAAATCCAAAAAAAATATATATAAAAAAATTACATTAAATTTATTACTACTACTACCATCGCGCCATTTCTCCGTAGGGGTAGGCAGAGAGAATAGACCACCACACACGTCTATCCCGATATAAATTCCTAGCTTTTTACACATTCATACTTTATATACACATTCATACATCTTGTCTTACATGTCCTTCGGTTATGTCTGCTTTTGACATGGATCAAGATTTTGGCAAACTGACCATGCCACGTCTTTCTTGGTCGTCCTCTTCCTATCTGACTATTCGTTCTCGCTATGTATGTATGTAGATCTGTTTTACCATTCGTTCTACATGGCCAAACCATCTAAAGGATCCCCCTTTCTTAATCTTATCAATTATACCTGTCTCCGATTTGCACTCTAGCCAGATTTTATCATTTGTAACCATGTCATACATTGATTTCTCACAAACAAATCATTTTGACCGCGTTCACTCTACTCATCCTTCCCTAAAGCTAGGGTTTCCTAGGACAGCGGTGCCCGTATTTTAACGGCCGTAGTAAACGGTGATGCGGTAGACAGCCGTCGTAACGTCGACTAAAGAGTGGTTTCCTAGGGAAACGGTGTTAAATGGTGTTGATAACACCGTTTTCCTAGAAAACCACACTCCAGTCACCGTTACGAAGGTTATCCACCGCATCACCGTTCACTACGGCCGTTAAAATACGGGCACCGCTGTCCTAGGAAACCCTAGCTTAATAGTTCCATAATTCACTTCCATACTGGCACTAAAACTTCATTGTGCACTGCCAGTGTAGATTAAATTGACATATTATTCTTTTATTTTAGTGTTTTAGTGGAAGCAGCCACATCATTTTGCCATAGACATATTCCGGAGTGTCAAATGCTAAAAAATGAATTATTCGCAACTTTTTACACATCAACTGCAAATAGATTTTACTGATCACGAAGTAATTAAATAAAAATAAGTAAGAAATGAAGGTGCATTTTACTAATTTCTCCACTTTCTCTTTAGTCCTTTCAGTAATCCATTTAACTAGAGTTTTCAATTCGATTCTTATAATATTCAAATTGATAAATAATATAAATGCTTAACAAATTACAACAGAGATGTAGAACATTTTAGAGAATCAAATATCGTCTATATAAATTCAATATCGTGTATGAGCCAAAAAAATCCGAGTATGTTTTTTTTTGCAGTTTCAGTTGAATGGGAGAAGCCGCATTGATTGGTATACTTGAATTCCGAAATTAACCAATAGACTGCTTGCATTCAATTAAATTCAGTACCGCAAATGAATCCTAAAAAAGCAAAGATCCTAAACACGCATATATCCCGAAATCCAATACAGCGGATGAGCGGTACTCCACTCGTAAAGGCAATACTGCGAATACGCTGTACGTAACTGCCAATTTAACTGCCACAATTAACTTTAAATCAATAGCATAAAATAAAAAGCATTTAAATTTATTTTTTATCTTTTTTTAAATTAAATCTCAAGGTTTTTCATCCCGCCTAAACATTTCGACTAATGGTTCATTGGCGGTATTGAACTAACATAAACGATATGGTTGATTAAACTAACTGGTATAAGAAAAAGCACAAAAATTAAGAAGTATTTTCAGGAATTGCCTAGTAGGTGAAATAATTTAGCCAGATGAATATCACCCACACATATAAAGGTTTTAGCTCTTTTACTTTTCAAGAGTCAACAGATGGAAGAGTTGAGAAAATGTAATATTTTAAGATAGATTCTATGGATAACGGACGACAGATTGCTGACTTAATGTTTTTATTCCAGCTTTTAAATGGCATTATTGACTGCCCTAATTTACTTAGTTTAATTCATTTCCATGAACCCTTTAAATGTACCCATCACACAAAATTATTTTACTGTTCTGACGTAAATACTAATGCAGCAAAAAAATTGTGTACCTATACATAGAATTTTCAACTTGTACAATAACATTATTGGACCCAATCCGAGTGCTATATTCAACTTGAATAATAATATATTCAAAAGGTAAATCAGTGACAGCATGCAGGCATTATCATCAGGGGTGAGTAATGATGGATAAATACTATATTATTATTTTTATTTTAAATAGATACATATAAATACTTTATTTTTTTTGTTTTCTATTTTTGTATAATACGACACATGACATATATTGTTAATCATAAATTTTGTTATCATTTTTAGTCTAATCTATAATATTATATTATAACTGTATTATTGTGTATATGACTGTAGATTTCAATAAAAAATAAATGAAAAATGTGGAAGTTTAATCATAGACAGAATGGTGAATGTTAAACTATGTTTAAAGTGGACACTTAAACCAGATAATGACATGTCATAAGCCCTGTAAATGCCTTAACTTCCACATTTCTTTCTCTAAAATGCTTTCCATCTTTGTTGCAATTTGGTGAGGGATTCCTTTGTCTACAAACATTTGGACAAATTCAAAATATTGTTAAATTAATTAATTTTTAAAAATGCTTTTTAAAAGTGAACAACCTAGCACAATGTGTGACTCATGTTTTTTTTTGAATAATGTAAAATGACTGAAAAAAAAATAAAAAACACTTACCAAAAAGTCAGGTTGCTGGTCAAAAAATGACACAATTTTAATATCTTTTGGTATGTCAATAAACAGCGCCGTGTGTGTTTTCATTTTTAAATCCTGAGATAAATAAACATCAAATAGAGGAGTCCCACTTAGTTTAAGAATGTTGATAATAAGTGGAGTAAGATCACTGGGCCCTATGGAGCCAGGTGGCAAATATCCCCCCAGTTGGTCCATTACCTTGTACACTAAATAAACAGGTAAATCATTGTCATTAATTATGTAATATCGATCAATGAGTGAACGTAAAAATCCATAATGTATCTTATTATATTTGTATATATGTATCACTGACGTATAATTAATAAACAGTTTGTTTTTTTGAAATGATATCTGTTTTGTTTTTCACAGTTGCAATGCTTATAAAGTGTTATTCCTAACAATGTTAAATTCAATTTTGTTTTACAATAAAATAAGTAAAAATCACATACTTTGAGACATATCAGTCGGTTTTGACAAAGCAGCAAGGCAGCTTAAATAGAAATCTCCAATCTTTTTGAATTTGCCACTACTTGTTCTTGATTTGATAAGATCTAAAACGTATGAAATGTATTTAAAGCAATAAGAATACCAGCGCAGTAGACATTTACATAAAATGTACAGTTAAATCTCCTTAAATGCATTCATATTGACATATTGACAGCTAATGGAAATTTTATTGGAAGTAAAAAAATCACCACGATTTTAAGTGAGAGATTCAAGTAATCACTTTATACACCATAACATTCTGAAAATGTTTGAAAATTCATATTTCTACAATTTTCGGAATTTCTAAATTCATCATCATCATTTCCCTTTCCGCATCTAATGGTGCATGGGGCACTACCTTTGTAAAACAAATGCAGGGTATTTCAATCATCGGTTACATGAAAGTAACATGATCAGCCCTACATTTCAGGTGTCAGTCCAGAAACAATGAAATATTGCAGTTCAAACAACCTTTAAAATCAATACTTTACATCTACCTTGCCAGGAATAGAACCCAGGACCTCAAGAATGGCAGGCGACCGCGCCAACCACTACACAATGAGGTGGAATTATCTCCACTGGATTTCCTTGTTCAAGATTTTTACCCGAGGGCAACCATCTAGTCGAAAACATTAGTCCAAGGTTCTGGTTCTATTTCACAGGCAAAACTGTATTCTTTTTCCGCCTGGGCACAGAAAGCCATCTTAAAATTCCTACAGCTATCTGTTGATTATTTTGTAATGTAATTACTGTATTAGATTTTTTTTAAATTATAATAATAATAATTAAAATAATGATTCATTTCAGTGTGACTTAGTGATGGGTGCAATCCTTAGTCAAACATATTGTTTTTTAATGTCTTCCATTTTTTTTTTTTTTAATCTAAGACAGGGGAATACTTACGGTGTAATAAATTATTTATATTATTCTGCACAGCGGTGAAACTAAGGTCATCTTCCAGGTGATTAGGGTTATCACCCCAACTGCCACAAGCAAAACTGAAGAAATCTCTGAAAAAAATCATATTCAAAATAATTTTTACAAAAATATTACGTTATTATAGACGAATGTTATTCATATTAAGGACTTAACAAATAATATACATTAAATAATACTACAGCTATATGGGAAAATGGCATAATTTCTAATGACTAAAAAATACTGCTATCATATTATGATAAAAGATGTAGCTTCCATTTTTCCTATTTGCAATATTTTGTTATAAATAGAAAAATTATATATATTTGATTTGATACGTAAACTTATTTATTTCAATACAGGCTTGCCTAGTAAAAAAGTCAAATAGGAAAAATGGGAAACAATGGGTTGAGATTTAAGAACAAAATAAAATTTCTTTAGGAATAAAAGGAAGTTACACATTTTCATCACATGACTGCATAATAATTAGGTACTTTTAGTTTTTTTATGAAATACGTATTGCCTTAAAAACGAAAGCATAAATTCTACAAAAATTGATCCGACAGGATCTAGTGCCCTCACTTACTAAATGAAAGGAATGCGAATAGACACATTTATAAATGAATATGAGCATATTATTAAAAAAACCTTTTGTAAAAACTGATTTTATTTTTAGCATATTTTGTGTGTATAACCCACGGTTTTCACTAATTGGAGACTTGCTCGGTTTTGGGGATGGTGGATTGCTCAGACGGCACTGTATTTTAGTACATTAATAATCTAGAAACTTACTTGCAAGGGTCACGATTCCAAGATAAAGAAAGTCGAAGTCTGCGAGCGATGTCAACACAGTCAAGAGTATCACACAAGTCTAATGGAGTATCCCAAGTTTTTTCAACAAAGCAATCGACTTCATCCTAGTGTAAATAAAATACAAAAATATTTCTAACTGTAACAAAATCATCGTCATCAATTAAGTTTGCGGAATACTTAAGAAACAACCGCCTAATTAATATTTTACAGGATGATGAAAAAATGGCTTATATTTCCGACCCATTCTCTGCAATCAAAATTGACATATTTTATTTATTAATTTACTCTTATTTTGTTAGTGACCGTGAATTTATGACATAAGTCAATACATATTTCCTACAATCTAATAAAAATAATAATAGTCATCATGGGGTTCAAAACCACTAATTCACAATATCTGTTAATAAAACATTTATTTAAGTTGGGTAGTTAACAAAAAATGCATCTTACCATTATAGCATTGACATTTATTCATTCAGGAAATAATTGCAAACTAAAAATTTTGCTACAAAAAGATATTAGATCTTTTTTGCTCGGGCCTTTTCACAATAAAATGATGAAATATAAATGAGAATGGGGAAATAGTTAAAGTTAAACGTGGAGGAGAAGAGTGACATGATTGTAGTATAATTAACTTTATTGATTGAACGAAGAAAGAAAATTTGTTACCAAAGAAATCATTTCTGAATATTCTGGGTTTCGCGAAGAGTAATATAAATCAATTTAGCTGTGTGATTTTCTTTGTTAAATAAAGGATTATATCTCATTCTAGATAGTTATGATCGATGAGTTTTTTTAAAATATAATATGCAAAGACTTACAATATTGGAACAATCTTTATAGGGTTGTTCATTAGCTGGAACGCTGGATATCAGGAAGAGGACAGGTGATGCAACAAGTAAAGAAGTAACTAGTAATGTGACAACAGTCAAAGAAGCCTTGTGGAGACTACTATTCGTTCTGAGCCAGTAACATGGCATACAACACACCCAGCTGCCACCAGAGATCTAAAAAAAACAAACAATCATCCTTCATTTATCTTAATGGTTTTGGGTTACAAGTATTTGGTTTATGTATATTATATTTAATATAATAAATTGATTCTTGATTTGATCCAGCTGTTAGCAAGCCAGAAATATTAATTTATTTTAATAACAATTACTAGAAAACAAACATTAGATATGTGTATACATGCCTGCCTTCCATTGTGATCAGTCACATGGACGTCGTGAACTTCAGAAGTGATATCAGGGGGATAGGGATGAACAGATCTAGAAACATCGTCCATCATGAAGAAAGAAATCCTTAGCTCCAGCCGACAACTGATAAAAATAACCTCACAACATACTACATAGCTAGAAAATAGTATGCCGATTTCACACCACCGAATTTCTCCATCATTTTTTTAATAAAAACCGATATAAACTCCTCACCACTCATGTTACCAAATAAAATTAATTTATCAAACGTATAATTTCCTTATTCAAGAGCATTTCCCACCCCCCGCTAGACGGCGCTTCGGCGCTAAAAATGAACTGTCAAACCGATTACAAAATCGATTCATTGTCCAGTGGCTGGGGGTGAACTTTGGTAAATGAAATAAATAAATAATTAGGTGTAATGTATCGCACTTCCAATAAAATAGAGTCATAACTCCAAAAAAAATTGAGTTAAACATACAAAATAAATTATGAAAAAACTCTCATATCCTATAAAATAGGCATAATTCTAGCTTTACGATTTAAACTTACCTACTGGCTTTATGATGCTTACCTACATTATGTAACGGCAAACGGTATCACATTTTAAGTATTTTATTTTAAAATCGTGTTTTTTATTTTAAAAAACGTGTTTTTTTAGACGAATTTAAATAAATATATATAGAGTTCAAGCTTGACCCAAGTTTGAGATTGTAACTCTGTAAACTTGAGGCAAACTTCCTAGTTACCATTCAACAAACTTGCATGATGTTTGTTTTTTACAAAAAAAACAAACATCATGCAAGTTTGGATTTATTTAGTTAAAAAAAAAAACAAAAAAAAAAAGAAACAAAAAATACAAAAAAAAACAAACAAAAAAAACAAAGCAAAACAAAAAACAAAAAAAACAACAAAAAACAACAAAAACAACAAAAAAACAAAAAAACACAAAAAAAAAAAACAAAAAACACGAAGCTTCTTAAAAATATTAATATTAAATAAAATATCTTGTTATTATTACTCAGTATATTTATTTAGAATAAATAATAAAAATACGGGCTATTTTTGCCAAGAAAGTCAGATGAGGTGATGTCAGATGTCAGATGATGTGATGTCAAATAATTCATGTCAATTGACTGGAGATCAGAGTCCGGTGCATTCTTTTGTCTCTCAACTTTGAAACAAATAAATAAAACTGTTTTATGACAAAGTTTTATGTAAAAAGTATCCGATATTCAAATCAAAATTTGTTGCAACAAAGGGAAAACATTTTGGGAAGGAAATATGGAAGTCTAGGTATTTACTGGGCTTATGTACTGTCATTGGCTGGTTGAAGTGGCCACTTTACAAACTGTGTAACATTAAGCGTTCTGCCTATGTTTAAACATCTTCATTTCCTCAACTCTTCCATCTGTTAACTTTTGTGAAGTATAAGAGCCTCTGGGGTTAAAGTATTGGTTTATTATATCGATATATTATCAACAGCCTTTTCGTTCTGTAAATAAAACATAATTCAATCAATTCAATTCAATAATACTATAATGTTTGTGATATTTAATAATTAATCGGTTGAAACTGTTGTAAGCATTATGCAGTGGATGAGATATTAATGATGGTAAAATATATTCAAACTTACCTCAAAAGAACTTTGGATAAGGCGGTTTTGTCGGATGACAGTTCTAAAAAAACTCATTTTTGTTGTTTTTCCTCGGTGGCATATCAATAATTTATCCTTTAAATTGAGTATTAATATTTAATCAATGTTAAAAGTATAAAAAATCACCCAAATAGAAAAGCCTGATTAATACTAATTTATCGGCAGCACTACGCACTAGATCTACCTATAATCAATAATCCACAAAGTGAAACGGTGATTTTTCTATGAGTGGAGAAGTGTTGCCAATCTGAATGTTATTTGGAATTAACCACTGTTTTAAAATAACGAATTTAATTCGGCGGCCTCTGTGGTGTAGTGGTTAAGACATTTGACTCACATACGGAAGGTTCTCGGTTCGATTCCCGGTGAGAACACAAAAATTAAATATGATTTTTCGTATGACTAGGTGTACCGTGCTGTTTTTCATTACTGTAATTGGGCCTCACGGCCTGTTATGGTGCAAAAAAAATCGATCTTGTAGAAAAGTCCTTGGATAAAATATAACTGTTTAAATAAAAAATGAATCAAAAAAATCATTCTCTCCATATTTTAATGTATATGGCAATGTGTTGATCATCATTCTATGACTTTCGGATTCTGAAATACCGTTATTGACATAACAAGTTTCCAGCAAGTTTTGGCAAAAACTTGTCTCTTCAAACTTGTCGTAACAAGATTCCAGCAACTTTTGATAAAAACTTGTCGCGTCAAATTTTACTTTTCAACCTTCCATCAATCTTAAATCCAGTTTGTACGAAGTTTCACTGCTATCTGGGATGTCTTAACCACTACACCTCGGAGGCCACTGAATTAAATTAGTGCAGGACAAATATTAAAATAGTGGTTAATTCCAAACAACATTCAGATTGACAACACCGCTACAGTCATAGAAAAATAACATACTATGTGGTCAATATTCGGCGCTTTCGGGTTTTACCGTTTTATTCTGTGAAATTCGTATTAATTACGCATTTATAGTTGGGTGATTTGCAGGTGTTTTTTAAAACTGTTAATATTGTTATAGTATTAATACTCAGTTTAAAAGATAAACTATTGATAGGCCACCGAGGAAAAAACAATAAAAATGAGTTTTCCGACAGTACCGTCTTGTCAAGAGTTCTTTTAAAGTAAGTTTGAAAATATTTTGCCACCATTAATGATATTAATATCTGAGTAGTGTAGTGTCAAAGACGGACATCTGTAATTCTGGTGGAAATTTAGATAACAACTGATTCTGATAGATCTTGACTTATACTTTTGAATGCTACTATCTAAGCGTTACAAAAACGGACAGAAAGTATAGAAAAACGCCATCAAAAATCGGTGTTAATTTCAAAATTGGACTCCTATATACTAGTTTAGTTCCAAAATCGGACACCTGTACAACCAACCAATCAGAAGCCTGTATTAATGTAACGTGATTAGTAAACTGTCAAGGTGGATAGTGTGTTGCCGTCAGATGTTCGTTGTGATACGCTAAAATTAAAGGTTTTCTGAGTAAAATTTTGTTGTCAATTTTTTTTTTTTTAAACATTACCACAATACCAAATCCGCACCTGACAATGAATTAGAATAGTTGGATCAAAAACGGACATATGCGACTGAGTTTGTGTCAAAGGCGGACATCTACAAGTTTTTGAATCAAAAGCGGACAACTGATTTTTCAAAGTTAAATTTCAGCAACTAGTAATGAAATATTGCTATTTTAACCTCGAAATATTTGTTTTAATATATACAATTAAAGTATTGGGATAGAAAACAAAAATAATATATCAATAGATCTATCAGGGTTAAAAGATGAGTGTAGCTAAAAATCATCTAGATGACAGATGTCCGTCTTTGATACTACACTACTCATCTCATCCATTGCATAAAGCTTACAATAGTTTAAACTGATTAATTATTAAATATCACAAACATTATACTATTAGGTATGTCATTGCATAAAAAAATAATTGATTGGATTATGTTTTATTTCATTCCAGCATACTTCCAACACTGAGAGGAAAGAAGACCAGAAAAATTAAATAAAAGTCATTTATATTATAACATGGATAATACATACTAATGATATTCCAATTGCAACGGTCTATCATTGCATATGAACATTGGGTTTTTTTGCAAAAAGACACGTCAATGGAAAATAATGTACCGGTTTTGGTAGAAAATGCCCTTGCAGATGCAATATTTCCTTTAATTATGAAAACCGAACAGCAATCAACAAAGAATATTGGTCAAATAAAAATTCTGAAAAAGTATGATATGTAATTGAGTTTTATAACTGGGCATGCTCAAAACTGATATGTCCTGTTACAAATATTTATGTCATATTTTATGTTTGTAACATTCAAAATTTGTATCCAAAGTAAAACTTTTTATTTTATTTTCAGAAACGTACGGGAAAGCACGACTTTTAAAAGTTTGATGAAGCATTTTCAAAAGCTTAAGAAATTTTCAATTTAGACTGACAATGAAATGAGAAAAAGAAAAAGTTCTAAATTTATTGCAACAGAGAAAATAAACATTTTTGAAAAGGGAATATGGAAGTCTAGGCACTTATAGGGCTTATGACCTGTCATTGGCTGATTTTAGTGGACACTTTACACACTGTATAGCATTCACCATTCTGCCTATGTTTAAACATACACATTTCCTCAACTTTTCCATCTGTTAACTTTTGTGAAGTATAAGAGCTGAAACCTTTATTATGTGGGTGAGATTCATTCGGCTGAACCATCAGCTCTTATACTTCACAAAAGTTAACAGATGAAAGAGTTGAGAAAATTAAAATGTTTAAACATAGGCAGAACGGTGAATGTTACACGGTTTGTAAAGTGGCCACTTAAACCAGCTAATAACAGTACATAAGCTCAGTAAATACCTAGACTTCCATATTCCCTTCTCAAAATGTTTTCCCTCTGTTGCAACAAATTTTGATTTGAATATCGGATACTTTTTACCATGAGAAATCCCGCTAGTCGAAAAGCTTGTAAATCATAAAACAGTTCTATTTATTTATTTCAGAGCTGAGAGACAAAAGAATACACCGGACTCTGATATCCAGTCAATTGACATAAATTATTTGACATTACAAAATCATCCGACTTTCTTGGCAAAAATAGCCTGTAATTTTTATTATTTATTAAAAATAAATAAACTGAGTAATAAAAACAAGATATTGTATTTAATTTTAATATTTTTAAGAAGCTTCGAATTTTTTGTGGCTTTTTTTGCTTTGGAGAAATAAACCTAAAACTGCATGAATGTTGGTGTGGCAAACTTGTAGGATGTTTGTAAAAACAAATGATACTTCAAACTTTATAAAATCTTGAGTCAAGTTTACATTGCTATCTGGGTATCGATACACTATTAATTAAAAGACAAAGACAATTATTTTCTTAGATAGAGTTTTAAGTTTTAATCATAATATTTTTGATAATTGTTACTTCTAATAGGAAAGGTAAAAATACTATAGTATACGTGCATGAATCGAATCCGAGATGTCTTGCTTGGTAGGCAATCACGCAAACCACGAGACCCCAAAGCAATCCCGCAAACACCAGACCACGAGGTGGTCAAATTCTTTTCACTTACTTATTTCGATATCATCATATTAATTTCAATGCCGAACCATTTAAACGATTAAAAATTTATTTAAATAAATCGTAACTAAATCAAAGGGCGCTCGCTTAAATATATTACGAAGGTTCCACGGCTAAAACTGGTTCATGACATTTTTTTTTCGAGATGTCGATTTTCGAGTGTCTCATGCATAAATAAGGTTTTTATTATTTTTATGTTCTCCTGTAAATTTCGTTCTTGCAAGTGTAGATATCTCTGTACCGAGGGATACGAGTGCCATCAATAGCTATCGATATATTTTTGACATTTCCAATGTGTAGATATCTCTGTACCGAGGGATACGAGTGCCATCAATAGCTATCGATATACTTACCCTAAACTTGAAGATATAGAATCGACAGTATATTTTTCACTCAGGAGTATTTTTACCTTCCACTTTTAGGTCATAGTAAAAATATGGCTCCCACATAGTATCCGATTGTAAACGCTTTCCTGAAAACGAAACGTTTTTCTCCTTGTGGAACAAACGCCACATATTATGTTACCGCGCCATACTTGTAATACGCAATGTTTGTTAGAAGCACACTCTGCAGGGATGACTGATAACGTCAAAGTGATTCATTCTCTCATTTTCAAACCCAAATATTATGAATGAAAACTTATATTTTATGCATCGGTAGTTATATAAATATAATCGTGAAAATTCACTCTTTATACTTCATTTAGTTTCAAGGCAATTCCAGATTTTTGAAAATACCATATTCCGTAGAATCTCACCCACATAAAAAATCAACGGAAAGAAGAATTGAAAACAATAGCAGGCAACAGTTGGCTATGGCCGACTGCTACATTCTAGGAGATTCGGCCATTCGGACCCCAGTTTATTAATTCGAATCTCGGACACTGAAATTTCTCCCTTTTGAGCCTCATAGTTAATTTTTAGCCGAACCGGGGTGTGATCCCGTGGCTACTGTCACGGACCCAGGGATCAGAGGTCCAAACTTTGCGCTCTGCTTTACCACAACACGGTCTCATTTTCTAATAAATAAATAGTTTCGGTAAATCATAAGAACACAAATACTTATTTTTAAAAAAATAAAAATATATGTCAATCAGAATAACGTTTCCAAAACCACACAGTTATAATATATTAAATATCCCGGCGGCCTCTACGGTGTAGTGGTTAAGACGCTTGACTCACGCATGGAAAGTTCCGGGTTCGATTCCTGGTGAGAACACTAAAATAAAATGTGATTTAAGCTACTTTTTCTGCCATTATTTTTTTAACTAATTACATTTTTTTTTCTGTTTTCTCAGAAAGCTATTTTTTGCCAGTCGGTTAGTTTTTTTCATTTTTAACTACACCACTTTTGCCATCTAGCAGCTGACTTGTGAAACGTAAAACCAACATTTTCTCGAATATTTGAGCCATTAAAATCTCAAATCAAATCTCTCACAAATCATTTTGCTTCAGCAGTACATATAAAACAAACTTCGAAAAAAAGAAACAGAAAAATAGAATGCTAATAGTCATCTTGATTTACTGTAACACATAATTTTACAACTATTTGCAATTATTATTATTTCCATACAATGAATATAGCCAACATTTTAATTTTCAGGGATTGCTTTTTGTATTTATTGAGATTTAAAAGATTCATAATATAAATTATAAATTATATAAATGACTAAATGTATAATATATCATTCACTGAGTGATTTTCAAAAATATTTGTATAAAATAAATATCTGAAATAAATAAATGAAAGGCATTTATAATATACCGTAATTGATAACAAAACCCTTTTAAAGAATACGAAGGTAAACATACTTGTTACTTACTCTATTATAAAATATTTGGGTGTAACATATTATTATTATGTAATTTTATCCTTTCGTTTTTATTTATAAAACCGATGTTTGTGACAAATATATATTTTTTTAAAATAACGTTATGTGCGGGTGATTATATTTTTTTAATAGAATAATTATTTATAATGTTTATTGAATAAAATAACTCCTAATCATACGTAAAGTAACATTTAGAATCTAGTCAGCGTTGACGGAAATTTACTAATTTTACTTCCATACTATCGACAAGTAGGTACTAAATTTGTCTATCTATTCATATGAAATTTCTATGGATTGTCGCGCCTCCTCGATCTCATGCTATTTGCATTTGCACAATTTGTCTTTGCGTGAAACAAATGGCGATTTCTCGCGGCCGTCAAATGTATTTATAAGCATAATGGCTGATGATTCCTGGTTGCTGCGAGAAGATGGCTATTTGAACGTCGATACCAGTACTTCCAGTATTATTTACCATCCAAATTTAAATGTTATTTTATTATCAACCGAATCTGGTGAAGTGCATGTATTGGACGTCAATTCCGGAGTCATTCTGCAGTCAAGTTCTTTATCAGGTATTCAAGGTTATAATTTGCGACAACTTTATTTTTCAATTGCTTTATTTACACCCTCGTCTCGATTAGTAATGTTGGGCAGAAATAAATAATCGGTATGTACAAATTAGCTTCTTTGTGGAGATTTGGTACATGCCTTTTGGGATGTTTTTGTTTTGTGTTCATGTTTTACTTCGCGTAGTGAAAAAAAATTGCAACGTAGTTCTTTGTAATATTTCCTTTTTTAAATAATAACCAATCAGCTTTGTAATTAACTTTTGTGATTCAATTGGATGTGCTCTGTCCAACATTGGTCTATACATTACAAAAATCAGCTAAGTGCTATGCACTTTTTTTATGGTTAGCATTTTGATCAGATGGGCACAATAAGATTCATCTCTTAATATTCAGATAGTATCATCGCTATCAATAGTTTTTATATATTTCAAATATGCACCTTAAATTTGAAACATAATTGTATGATTTGATTTACAAAAACATGTGGTTGTTGAATGATCAGTGGCATATTATGCCCTCAAAACTATATTTTATAAATTAAAATTGTACGTATAGATACTTCTTTACAATCTATTTCCTCTTTCTTAAAACTATGCACTTAAACGTCGGGTTTATGATTACTGATTGTGAAGCTAGTGTTTAAATATTATAAGTACAGATACCGATGAAACGTAGATTATCATTAACACGTTTGCGGTTATGCCGGCTATAGCTTTCAACATTGTGCCTCTCATTTAGGAAATAATGGCTAAAGCCACTAGTCCAAATACATTGGTAGTGAAAAGTCGGCTATAACCTACGTGAAGCTTAAGTAATTATATGGTAGGAGGAGATATTGTGTCCCTATAAAAAACAGTCAGCAGCAAAAATGTTCCAGTATGTTAAAATATCAAAAAAATTGTTTGTTAAGTCAAATAAGATTGAAATTTTATTGCAACAGATAGGGAAAACATTTTTAAAAAGAGAATATGAATAATATGAAAGTCTAAGCATTTACGGGGCTTATGGCCTGGTTTAAGTGGCCACTACTCACTGTGTAACATTTACTATTCTGCTTATGTTTAAACATCCATATATCCTCGATAAGATGTACTTTAAACCACCGTCAACTACGTATCAATTGAAAGTTAAATATAACAATAAATGAGAATGTTATGATATGTATCCGTATGAGTGGATTCTATGAGAAAAAAGTGTCCACAAATGTGTTAAATATTTATTTTGTTATAAATAAATTTAGCCGTATTATTGAAAGATAAATTTGATTTAACAAGACTGGCATCGCAAGATTCTACATGGTTTTACACATAATTTAAACCGGAGCATAGCGTATTTAGAAAAAAAAATTAAGAGAAGAAAATAACATGTAATATGATTACTTCATTATGTTCTGCTTCTATGTCTTATTCTCGTTTAAGTGACCATGAATAGGGTATTTTCAGAAATCCGGAATAATGTTAAAAATATATCAGATATTTAGAGCGGATTTTTACGATTCTAATGATATAACTATGAATGTATAAAAACATGTTTTCATTTATAATTTTCGGGTTTCAAAAAAGGCACATACAAAACGGCTCTCAGTTGGTGTCTCGTCACTTTGGCATTATTTGTCATGTCTGCCGAGTTTGCTTTGCACAAACATTTTGTATAAGTATGGTGCGGTAACATAATACATGCCATTTGCTGGTTGTTCAAAATATGCCAATTTTAAACTATTTTATAAAATTTATCTGAATGGCATGAAAAAAAAATACCATTACCTTATAAATAACAATAATAATGAAAAAAGACTTTTGCATACAGTAATTATTAAGTACTAATTTTCAACATATAAATACAATACTGTTTGCTAGCCTCATTTTCCAATAATGTTGCTCATCATTAATATATATTTTTCGTTGTACTTTAAAAAAAATTATGTATGAAACATAAATGTCCTATTTTACTTCTTACCTCTCTGGCTATCCCTATGCAAAAAATTATGTCAATCGGTCGCTCCATCGAGATGTGAAGGAAACACAAACAAACTCACTTGTGCATTTATAATACAAGCATGGATGTTCTCTCTGCCCACCCCTATACAACGTGATCTTTAGCTTCATCATTCCCTTTTCGCACCTAATGGTGCATAGGGCACTGCATATTGGCACACAAATCGCAGCGTACAATTTTTTTACATGAAGTGAAGGTAGGATGATCAATCTCACGCTCCAGGTACCAGTCCAGGGACTATGAAATATTTTTAGTGTAAAAACACCCTTTAAAAAAAATCAAATCAATCATGTCTGGAATCGAACACGAAACTTCTTGCCTGGCAGGCAAACACCCTGACCACTACACCACTACTAGGCCAGCAAGCTAGTAATGGTAATTTATATTTTGATTTGTAATAATTAAATTGTTTTATCATTTATTGTTTCTTGACATTCCTAATAAAAATTATCATAGACTAGCGGACCCGACAGATGTTGTCCTGCCCGAACGTTGATTGCCTGCTATAACCTTGAAAAAAGACTTTTCATTGATAAGCAGGTACCTAACGACTTGTTTATGGTTGATTTCCAAAACATAAAATAAATATTTTTCCAAACGTCAAACTCCAGTCTTCTCACCAACAGAGGGGTGTACTTATGTAGGAATAGGATTTTTTTAATGTATTGAATTAAATATTATTTTAGTATTACCAAAAATCCAGAAAAAAGACAGAAACGGGTAGAAATTATTATTAATTAATTATTATGTAATGTAATTCACCACTGTAATTGGGCATCCTAGCCTGTTGTGGTGCAAAAAAAATGAAATGAAATTAGTAGATTGAGATCCACAAAAAACAAATGCTGTTTGTAAACATTCAAAAACAAACTTTTGTTTTTTAAATGCATTCTCCTCGAATGCAACCCTGGTTGATCGATGAATTAAACATATATGCTCCTTACTTCTTTTTTACACATTAGATTGAGAAGATTTTAATATCGACGAACACGCACAGCGCAAAGATCTAATATCTTTATACAATTGTTAAAATGTGTGAAAACACAGTATTTTCCCAAAACACATTATTTATTTTAGAATGTTTGATTATCAAACATTCTTACTTTATTTTATTGAACATCTGACTTATACTTTTTACATATTAGACTGAAAAGATTTTAATATCTATGAACACGCACAGCGCAAAGATCTAATATCTTTATAAAATTGTTAAAATGTGTGAAAACACAGTATTTTCCCAAAACACATTATTCATTTTAGAATGTTTGATTATCAAACATTCTTACTTTATTTTATTGAACATCCGACTTATACTTTTTATATCCAAATTATTGGTCCACCTGACACAGGTGGACACAAGTCCCAACTCTGTGCAACTCAAGTCCTGTGTTGAGTTGGAACAAATAATGCACTTATACTAGAAACTCTTTCAAATATGTATATGCTTGAATCTCACCAGGTGAAGGAAATGGACCAATTGGAATACAATACCTCCCCGGTTCTGATAGAATAGTGTTTTGGGACAACAATGGATTGGGTGTTCGCTCTGACTATAATGGAGTTCTCCTTCTGCACACAGTTCTCCAACAACCACTCAAACCATCCAATCCGGACCAAATAGTAAAAATCGAATTATTCCTCTCAGAGGTATGACCATTTCAAGTCTCGTATTTTATAAATCAATGTCCTAAGATGTGTTTACATGGTGTGTCTCTTCGTGTTTCAGGCCGTTCTTCTTTACCAGTGCCTGCAGAGCATTGAGTTAATATCGGTAGAATGTTCCGGAGAAGTTGTTAAGGCATTAGGAGAAGCAATTGAACAAGCCAATGATCAGCCAAAGAAGGGAATTAAAGCGCAGAAAGTAAGTCTTTGGAGTTGTCACTTTACACTTTTACACTTATGCTAAATCCTTTTTTCTCAACTCAGGATAAAATTACAGTAACAATTATATAATAAAACTGAGAATCTTCTTTTCAAGGAATGGTTTTTGGTGTCTTGTTTTTCTTAACAAATATTATGTTAGGCATTTTTTTTTTCACTAATATGTTTTTGTATAAAATATAGTACTTTTCAAATATTGGCCAAACTCAATTTTTTTTTTACAATTTGGAATCCTCTTAATGCTAAAAATGATGACGTGGAGCTGAACGTTTTATATCTATTTTTTTTTTTTGTGTGTGAAGCACTAACTTTGTGGTTATTCATTATAATAATAAAACAACTTTTGTTTTAAACTATAAGTTGTACGTAAAGTGGCCACTCAACCCAGCCAATGACAGGTCATAAGCCCTGTAAACGCTCGAATATCGATAATCCTGAATTTGAAAAAAATTCTACCTCATCTCTGTAGGAATATTGATAAAAAAAAAATATAAGTTTATGTTTAATATTTAGTAGACACTGTAAAATAGGATAAAATTCATTAGTAAATTATACCTTGATAAAGATAAGTAGCTTTGAAACCCGTCAGTAGAGAAAAAAAATAGGCGATCAAAAACAAAGTTGTTTTATTTTTATTTTTGTTTTATATATATTTCAAATTATGTGAAAACTTGACTTAATTAAATTCTATTACAAGTTAGTCCATTGTCCAAGTCCATACTAAATGTTACGGATGTCAACAAACCGAGAGTCCCTCACTGATAGGCATCAACGGGCCAAGCGACTCGACTGGGGACTGTTACGGGCATATCCGGGGCCGAGCAGTCCTACAAAGGACTTCTACTGGCTAATATTAGGGGCTTTACTACCTAGCTAGAATAACATCGATATGTGTAAGGAAAGTACTTCCCCCTTAATAAAGACTCGTATCTATCACTTTCGGGGGTGGTCTTCGCCATACCGAGACATTTAGGTTTTTTTTTTAATGCGTATATTTAAAAAATAAATGTCTAAATACATTTATGTAATTGTTTCTAGTGGAGTACCATATGCTTGGAGTTACCGCACCTGTCGCTCAAGTTGGTTGCAAGTAGCATCGTCTCTGAACTCAAAAGGAACAATCGGCATGTACCAGCACTAGCCATAGCCTCTGCGCTGAACCAGAGGATATCTGATTTGTTGCCCTCCTCCGCAGTAAGCTCCAAGCAGGATGCCAACGATCGTGGACTTATGTTCTCTGAGGCGGCGCGGAGAGAGACATTCAAAAGATGGCCGCACATGGATTACAAGTGAGCAAACAAAACCATAATTGAGGCCTCCCCTCCAACAGAGATATACAAACTATGAAAAATGAAAAAATAGTTTTATCATTGTTGAATAGTTCTAAGGCACTTGTCTAAGATATTGTTGAAAATATATTTTTTCAATTTATGTCTCTTACAGTCATTTAATCCATTTTTCAATCCCCAAGGAGGTGTACAATAAAATTAATATACGCTGTTTTTGTGAGGGAGGTCTTAATTATACACGGTAAACTAATCAATCATTTATGAATCCTATATATTGAGATAAAAATATTACAACAGAGATGGAGAACATTTTAGAGAAAGGAATATGGAAATATAAGCATTTACAGGGTCCATGGCCTGTCATTGGCTGGTTTAAGTGGCTACTTTACACTAAGTGTAACATTAACCGTTCTGCCTGCTTGACATTCCACAATCCTTCATTTCTACCATGTTTTGATATTTGATTCGTAAGGCTAAATCTGGAACTATAAATCAAACTAATGTGAGTGGTCAAAGATCGCCTTTGTCGGCGATCTCGGGGGCCTATAGAACTGTTTCTACAGGGGCATTGCCTATCTTGACGTCTGAGCTTCCTGCAGACTTGGAGTTAAATTGTGCGGCAGCAATTTGTATGCCAAAGAAGAGGAAACCGGTTGAGTGTTTTGGACATATAGTTGGTTGTAGTAATAAACCCTTGAAGGCGAATATTGAACGCATTACGGAGTTGACAATGGACGAATTGCAGAGACTTCGGACTCTTCTCCAAAGGGTAGACCTATTCATTTTACCCAGACGTGAGGATGAGAGTTGGGAACAAGCCTTGTTGATTTATATTTACATTTGCTGGTCTTGGAGTTTTCAAGATCTGAATTTGTCGGATATCAGAACAGGGGGGGAATATGAGAATAATAAAAGCTATATAGAAGCGAGAAAAATAATAAATATAGGTACAATGGTTAATGGTACACAGATTGTGTAAAGTCAGCATTTAAACTTTATTTAGATGTCCATGTTTACTTCTCGAAAAATATTCTAGATTAAAATAATTATTTATCTATAAGGATTGGAACATGCTCAAAATATTTCTGATTCTTAGTTTGTTAATGTTTTTTTTTTTTAATTTAACAATATGCTTTATCTGGAAAATTATCGCTGTATTCTATGACTACGGGTGTGAAATTGAAACTCGTGGTTCAATTAAGATTCCATTCATTTTTAGGTGGGCTCTGCCATCCCAGATGGCGCAAGCGGGCTTCTACCACCAACCCTCGTCCAGTGGGGATGATCGCGCCATGTGCTTCACGTGCTTTGTATGTCTGGTGTGTTGGGAGCGGACAGACGAACCATGGAGTGAACACGAGCGACACTCGCCCAACTGCCCCTTGGTCAAGGGCGAGTATACGCACAATGTACCACTATCGGTAACTATGATGACTTTTTTTTATCACCAATAAAACTGTTATTAATGTTTCTATAAAAATATATTAAAATATTTCATAACAATGTCTTTTAGGTCACCTATGCTACGAGTCCCGCAATATCCCACCCCGGTATATCTATAGTGTCTCGAGGTAATTCTGGGGATATTTTTCTTACTGGAACCAAAAATGGAAAAGTATCCATATGGAACATTGACTGTAAACTTAAATTACAACAGGAGTTGACAGTGTCGTTTGAAGAACCTATACTACGAAATAAATATAATGGACCATATTCGAGCTTCAGGAATGTTTGGGATGAAGATTTGGAGAAAGGTATATGCAATTTTTTTTTTTACAAAATTCCTAATGTAAAATTTGTATTTGAAGCGCTTTGTGGTTATTCATTAAAATAAAAAATAAAAAAACATTTTAGTTTTTGACCACTTATTTTTTTTTTTTTTTACTGACTAGTTTCAAAGCTACACAAGCTTCTTTATCAAGGTATAAATTGTTGTGATGTGCAAAAAATGCATCGTTGACATTCTTTCATATTTGATCTTGAAATGGTTATATAAAGGTTTGATATTCCTGATTTGAAAAACAAAAGTATCAAATGATATGTTTTTGTACTTTTCAAGTTGTGACATGTAAAGTTCTCGTAAACTTTAAAGTAAGTAAAGTTTAAGAAAATCACATGCTTCGTTGTTCTATGATCATAATTAATCTTTCCCAATTTTATTTGAACAGTGTTTACTATATATTAAATCTTAACATTTGGAGCTAATAAGTCAAGTGTTTTTGTCATGTTGTTCTTGAAAAGATGGTGGTGTGGAGTGAGATGGATATTTAAACTAGACAAGGGTGGACTAAAGGAAATGTTGTTTATTTAGTTATTTATTATTTTTTCTTACTATAAAAAATATTTCCTTTAGTCCACTCCTGACTAGTTTTAAAGATCGTATCCATCTCACTCCGCACCACCATCTTTACCTCACCTTGATAATAAAGCTGGTGTAACTTTGAAACCGGTTGGTAGAAAAAAAAATGGTTCAAAACAAAGTGGCTTTATATTTACTTAGTTAAAATTCCCAATGTTTCGTTTGTCTAATAATGCTTCCATGTGCAGGTCTGGATCTCCAATTATCATCGCTAGCAATAGTAGGAAGATGCCAAAACAAAGAACAACCTTGTTCGAAAAGCTCCTTGACAGGGACAGGAAGTCAAAGTCAGGCGAGTGACGGACAGTGTCGCGTGCGTCCTACCATCGTGTGCGGAGTCAACATCGTCTGCACAAATAGTAGCACCGCCCCCGTCTGGTCCAGCAGCTCCGAGGAGTCAGCCAACGTTATCACCACCAAGGCCGTAGTCCATTCCAGTCAAGCAGTTCAGGCCATGAATGATCAGAATCATGCCAAAAGTAACAGTCGTGTGAGGTATACTTCCTACCTCGTAGTGTATGATTTCCAGGGAAAGTGCGCTCAGACGGTTTCTCCCCTCACCAATGGGAATGGATGCGTCAATCTTAAGAACACTAGTGGTAAATCTGGCGGAAGTAAAAAGTGCGCCGGGGTCACCAACCCCAACTGTCGTAGTGGAGATCCTAACATTTACGATGATATATACCTCTCCAAATACATGTGCTCGGAAGATGAACCCGAACTGTCTCCGGAAGTGGCTTTTGTTACCGATTTAAATGACCAGGTTACAGTTATAGATTTTAAAAGTTTGGTCGGCTCCTCTAGTAAAGACTTGGTGGGGCAGGTGAACGATATGCTCCCGAAAAATTCATTAAAATCATCCGGCGGTAATAACAGTTTGCAGAAATCCATAGAGTTCATTTCGGCCGTAAACATTCCGAGCAACATGCAGCATCCGATAGCTATTCATCCGTCTAGTGATACTGATGCTGGTTTTGAAACTTACACTCTTAAACCTACCAAGAAAATGAGCATTCCCAAATACAACCAATTTGATAGCGATGCCGAATTCAAAAAAATGACTGACGAACTGGTTGCGGTTCAAGATAAACAAATGGAGAACCTGCATTACCACAATCATTTACCTTTTTTAGGAATATCGGATATTCTGTACGAATACAAGGATAGTGGAATCAAGATGAAAGTGCCATACAGTAAACCCTCTACCGCTAAAGTTAGTACTCCAAAAAGTGCATCCCACGAATCTACGGAAAGTGAAGCCGCGGCGATAGAAGATGTACCGCCGCCCTTGTGCACCGCCGTGCAGTGCGTAGCCCTGGCGTCGGCCGTCTCCTCTCGGTGTGACCTTGCCATTACGCATGTCGTGCCAACTAATGATGGAGACCATCTATTTGTAGTTCTCGCTCTTCAACCTTCGTGTTATGTAACAAAGACTGTGTACGAAAATGATGAAAGTGAACCTTCTTCTTTCTTATTAATGTATTCTCTGAAATTTGATTCCATGGTAACTTTGATAAACGAAACTCCAATATTAGTAAAGGAAATTCTTTATGGCGAAACCCCACTCGAAGTTTGTCTGCTTCCTAATTTGGAAGGAAATGTTTCAGGAATAGGTTTAGCCGCAACTGTGGGTATCGACGGAGCTCTGCGGTTATTGGATTTGTCCACCTTGGAATCTATTGCTAAGGCCAAAGTGGATTCTTCGAGATTCACTTCTGTTGCATTTTGTTCGAGCTTAGAAAAGCTGTGCGCTTGCACAGAAAAAGGAGCCATGCATTTTTATGCTGTTAGAGACAGCGAAGGAGACTCGACTGAAGAATTTGACGAAGAAGAAACAACATCTGAAAACTGGCTAAACCAACATACTACTCCGGGGTCTACGGACGATCACGCTCCGCCTCCCGCTAGTCACTCTAATTTGATCGCTCAGAAACCATCGTTAAGTGAAGAAGACTTAGAAAATCTCGTGCAGTTAGCTGGAGTCAGTGGGAAGGGGGATAATATCGTAGCTTACAGTGCTGTGGTTCCTAGTTGTTGGTGTGAACTATTGCCTACGCAAAGACCGCGTTCGGAAAATCAAAATTTAAGTAGGACTTGGAGATTACAAAATACCGCCTCTACTTGGGATGAGCATGTTTTAGAACTAACACTTCCATGGAGTCTTTCAATAGCCCATGTAGAACTTAGGTTTACTCTTCATTCCCCTTGTCCGACTCCTCCTAATATTCAGGTTACCCTTTTGAAACAACATTTACACGGTATAGGCCATAGAAAAGAATCTTCTAAATGTTTCTCTAGAATTGACGATCAGATAAATTTTAATTTAATAGACTCTGAACACAAAGGTCCTGTAGAAAATCCTGTAAGAAGTACAGAATACCTCAGGGCGCACAATGCGGAGATATTAGCGGGACCTCTTTCCTTATCCCAAGGACTGGATCTAACTCAACAGTCGGGTACCTTAACTCTTACCAGCCCTCGACTGTGTAAAGCTAGGGGTAGAACCTTACTACTGCATATTAAGACATTGTTTGACCCATCCAAAGAAATGAATCAAGGAAAGATCTCTTCCTCGAAAAAAAGCAAGTCTTCGGACAATACGGATCAACTATTTACACTCCCCGGATCTACAGTGGAGCGTTTTGCGATGCCCGCAAACAATAAGAAAGTGGAGTTTTATATCGGCTGTGATTGGTTACATGAAATTTCAATAACCGTGCGAAGCAATAAACACACGGATATTCCTCTAGAAAGGGTTCAACGTATCGCGATGCTAGAATCAAATGGCTTTTTAGAAAATCTTTTAGGCATAGCTTCTACTAATTCTAATAAAGACTCTCAATCGATGGCCCTCGATCTTCTTATCTGGGTTGTTTCAATACGTCTTGCAAGGTTCCGGAATCCCAAGCCGGATACTGCAGCTGAAGACCTAGAAACTATGAATGATGATTCCAGCACTTCGGATAGAGATAGGACGAGAAATTTCAGCTTTAGAACTGATTCTGAAAACCAGCAATTTGAGTGTGTAAAAATAGTGCAACAAAATGTGTCTGCTTTAGTAAAAAATTGTATTTTGCTCTCCAAAAGAAGCATCGCTAAAAAGTGCATCAAACTGATTTTAATCTGCAGCGAGTAAGTATTCTCCTTGCCTTTTAATTATAAATGTATGGTTTTATTATTTCTTTGTTTCCATATCAAATTTATTTTGTATGTAAATTGTTTTTTTTTTTTGTATTTACCACTACTGTCCCAGATCTCAAGGATACACATTTAAGTGCTTTATTTATTTATATGTGAATAAATAAAAATTCATTTATAATTTTGTTGCAACAGTAGTATTTGTATTTTTTTTTCATCTCTATGAAGTATACAGGTGGCCAAATACTTGACGTAAAAAAAATGTAGGGGGTAGAACACCTGTAAAATGAGTGTAAAAAAAAAAATATGTTCAATAAATTGTGAACCGTTTCGGAGATATAACTTTTTTAGTTGATTTCGCCACTGTCTATATTACACGATTTTTCAGGGCCAGATCGCGAAACTTCAGAGGAACATTCCTCGTGGTAAGCTTTAAAAAAAAATCCTACTAAAATTTTTCCAAATAGTCATCTAAAAATAATAAAATAGTCTAATGTAATCTCGAAATGTAGTATATCTTTAATTTCTCGGACAAGCAGGCCTTCCACAAACCCGTACCCCTCTCCTACACAGCCGCTTCCCTTGTCCGGGTCCGATGCGTATCGCTTCGTTGGTCAAATATGTTTTTATCGCATTTTTTTTGTTGGGGAGGGGTAGGGGTTTGCGGAAGGGATGCTAGTCTGAGAAATTAAAGATTTTCTCCATTTTGAGATCATAAAAAAAGTTTTTTTTTTAATGACTTTTTGTAAAAATTTTATTAGGATTTTTTTAGAGCTTACCACGAGGAATGATCCTCTGAAGTTTCACGGTCTGGCCCTGAAAACTGTGTAATAAATATTAACTTAAATAAATATTAACTAAAATTATCTTCATTTATTAAATATGTAATTGAAGAAAAAAAAATAACCCGTGTCGTTCAACCGGAAGTATTATTAAATTCTCGCTTTTTTATTGAATAATAGAATTTCTCAATAGTGTATCGGAGACGCCGACACTGATTCTAAAAAAAAAAATTTTTTCTTTTTATCAATACAAAATCTGAGGGTGCGGTTTCTTAAAAATTACAGAATCGGCAATTTAATTCAAAAACATTGTGGTTTTAGAAACTGATTTACTTTTAAAGTTAGATACAAATTACGCAACTATTCAAGTTTACCATAGTATAAAAGAGTATGCTTTTTGAAAATAGGCATTTTAAACTGTAAATATTTTACACCAATGAATTTATTATGTTTCACCCCATTTCCGATCCACATAAATCAATTTTTTGAATTCTGTATTACCCTAAACGTAATTTACCTATACGTGAGATGATCAATCTTGTAATAAATAAATTACATATGTGGAGACTTTTTGGCCCAGCACAGTAAAATTATATAGGGTGGATTAATTTTTATTGTATTATAATTATTTTATTCATTATATATTTAAATGGCAGGCAAACACCGTAGGGCGACTAATCTCCACTCGATTTCATTTTGCACGATTTTTGTCGCACTAAATGTTTTAAAATACTTATAAAATAATATAATAAAAACCAATCGACCCTAATTTTACCGTGTTGTGTGGATTTGAATGACTGGTTTAAAACCGGCCTTTATCCTAAGGTTTCTAAAACTTAGTATTTATTTTTAATTACTTGCAAGTTACAAATGAAAAAATATACTCATACGTTTATATAATTTAATCAGACATAATTACTCACTTTATAAGTAAATAAAAATTGAAATTTTAAGAAATCTTTGCTTTATAATAATATATACATCGACGTGTTTATTATTCTTTTAGAGCTTTTCAATAAAAACCGTAATATTAGTGATACGCAATACCGCTTAACCTGTTTTTTTTACAAAAATGTTTTACTGCAATAAATTTGTTATGGGTATAGCCGTTAGTTTTAAATTATCGCTATTTTTACTTTAAATAATGATGGTTTTTCTGATATTCCAGCAGTATTTCTAGTTGATTAAAATCATAAGTAATATATTAACAGAACGCTTAGGTTCCCCTGCTAAAAATACAATTCATAGTTACGCGGTATTACAGTATCACCAACGATATATGATAACCACCATTCATTAAATAAATAGAATTTGTTTACCATATCTTATCAAAATCGTGGTCTATTTATAGTATTAAATGATTTGCGAATTCTGAAAAAATATTGTTTACCTATACAATTTAAATAATGTGTAAAGAACTTTCTCTTTAGTATTAAAAAATTATGGCATTAATCCAATATTTAAAAAATCAACATGGTAATTAAAAAGCATATGTAAAACTATCAAGTTTAAATATTAAAGTATTATCAACAATAATCAAATGTGCTACCTATGTATTGTTAAGAATGTTTACATTGTATTTTTTAAATATTTTATCTTTTTGTCATGTTGACATGTGATTATTTAAAGTCTGCTATTTTTGCCCTGATGATGAGTTGGTTATCAAGCCGACATAAATAATGTAATTTTTTTTTTCTATATTATGTTAATTTTTTACTATTTAGTCTCTAAGCATTAATTTTTTTATAGAAGATACCTATTCTGTATATTCTAAATTCTTAATGCTGTAACAATTACATACATAGTCAATTTCAAAGTAATTATCTGCGTAGTGACTAATATAAAAGTATTATAAATATTGATTTATTTAACAAAACAAATGTTCAGAAGCAAGTCACAATTGCAGGAAGTAAAATATACAAAATTATTTAAATGCATATATAAAATTCTTTTCATTATTTATTTGACAAATATTTGTTTATTTTTTACTATATAAATACTTCACAGAGTAAATGTGACGAGGCATTAATTCATATATATATCTTAGGGGTGCTAAAAACTTGGATGACGAAACATCTTCCCAGCTGGAATTGGCAATATTGGACAGTGTGATACTCTGTTTGCCCCTCATTGGCGCTGTACGGTCAGCCGGTTCTCTCCGCTGGTTCACCCAACTAGCTATGCGTGCCGTACCCCTGGACACGGATATGAGAGCTGCCAACATCTGCATACAGCTTCTCAAGGACATAGCAGGCATAATGCGAGACCTAGCTAATCCCTACCATCTTGTTTTGAGATCTAGGTAATTACAATCACAAATTGGTGCTATTCATATTTATCCATACGCATATGTGTCCTCAAACAGCTATCAGGGTTTTTTTCATCTGTGCATCCTAAATCTGACCTATGTGTATAATAAGATATTTAAAATATTTTTTTAAAAGTATATTGTTAAGTGTCCTTGGCACGGGTCACCCCAGTGAGGTCACATTATTTTTAATTTTAATTGTAGTTTGTAAGAAAAAAAATATGAATAAATAAATAATACCTTGTAAAGTAAGCGCGTGATTAAGACTCTCGGACGATATCTATGGTATGTGGCTTGTTATACCCACCAGCGTCGCCAACCTCCACCTAGTGAAGATCGGTAGATTCAGAAAAATAAATCACTAGATTTTGGTAGATCTGTTATCAACCCGAGTGTCGTGGCTTTTCTAGTTTCTAGATTTGTTGTCCACCTAAAAACTGTGAGCGGGTAGCTACTCTTGTGTCATAAAAATTGGCAGTCGTTGAAAATTTAATAGATAAAACCATTTTTAAATTTCATTAAATGGGAAAATATTTCAAATCTGTAGAATTTTCATTGAATTCGGTAGATTGCTCTCAAAATTGGTAGGGTTGGCAATGCTGTTACTCACATTGAATAACACTTAATTAAACTACAATAATGTACTTACAACGAACCCTCTTGACAAACTAAATAAAATAATGGAAAGGGCGTGTCTAAGTAAGGGCACATTATTCATAATAATAAAAAAATACATTTTAAAATAAGAGGGTTTATCAGAATTATTTTACTTTCACGCATTTATTTCCTACTTTATGCAGCGGTATTTATGCAAAATTATGAAAATTATTTCTCTTTATGTTTAGGTTTGGACTTTACGGTTTACCAATGGAGTCTACAATATTCGACGTAGAGCCACCAGTGTTGGGAAAATCGTCTTCTGTGACACTAACCTACGCTAGTATAGTTGCGGGAGATACATCGGGAACCAACACAAACTGCTCTCATCAAGAAATAGATCTTAGAGACCTTTACAACCATACAGGTATGTTATCTTTGTAGTTAGCACATAATTTTAACTCATGTGTGGCTATGCGGTAACGGATGTCTACCTCGGGTAAAAAACATTTAATAACTCTCTTATTTTTTTAAATAACCAACTCATATTTTTTGTAATCCTTATATGGACTTTTTTACACCAAAATAAGGAAACATTTTTATAAAAAATGCACGGGCTTTTTCTATAAAAAATAATTTCTTCATTTTGTAAAATAAATTAAAACAAACGAAAGAGATGCCAGTATTATAAGTGGTTTATTAAATTTTATAAGAAAGAGCACGAGAATATAGCATATCAGAAGACAGACAAGGACACTATTCGTTAGGGGCGGAGCTTGAGTGACCGAGAAAACAATACCGAAAGAGCACGATACAGAATTATACCACTTGTGGGACAGAGAACACATCAGTCGCGTGAAGTTTTTTGTAGTAAACTGAGCTGACGCTGTATTTAACACACCGTGTTCCCGAAATGTTTCTACAATTTATTCACAATTTATCTGATTAAAATTATTTTTTGACAATTCTTGATGGAATTTCATTGTAATGATGTAATATTTACATACATTTACATATAAGTTATTAATCAAAAATACTTGGTACACTTCCACTCATTTCCACACTTAAGATAATATTTTGATTTCTATAAATCATCCTTACATTGTATAATATTCGCCAGTCTGAAGATGTCCATTAGAGGATGAAAGCGCTAATTGGTCAAACAAATAAGTGGAAGTGTACCCAAGGAAGTGTGCAAAGTTATTTCATTTAAAGTGTTCAAAAAATTTGTTCGTAACTAGTTTTAAAAAACGTGTTTACGTTGTCATTTTTGTGTATGTTTAATTATGATTTGATTATATCACGTATTACGTACTATTATTTTATTTCTTACAAGTTTTTTTTGCTATTTTTAGGTTTTATTTCAATATTATTGTAAGAATATGTTTTAACAGCGTTTTTATTTATTCTAATAAAATCTAGTATTTATTTGCAATAAAAATTTGATATTCTTTTTTGCTTTCAAATAAGAGTTGTATTAGCATAGCATACTTTCTAGTCTCCCGGTTGATCTATTTCCGCTAAATTCAGTCGTAAGTGTAATTCGGAATTCAGTCGACAACCAGACGCGGGCGGCAGCGCTTGCTGGCGGGATTTTAAAAGGAATGAACACAATTTCTAACTTTATTTTGCATAAATATGCTTTAATTTTATATTTATATTAACATCTTTGAACAAAGATCATTTTTAACACATACCATTGTAAATAATTTGGTATTTTAGCTTACATTTCAAAATATCTCGACTTATGCTTGTGGTCACATTGTGTTACACCACCGGCTGCAAAGGGATTATTCAGCACAGTCTTTTAAGAGTTAAGAAACACGGGTAAAAATCAAAAGAAACATAAGTTAAAACATGCACTTAGTTAATATTGTGGAATATAATTGTTAGTTAGGAATGTTTTGTTATTTTATTTATATTTTTTTGTTATTTCTGTTTAAAATTTATAATTAACAAGCTGACAAGCCGATTTCGCAGTTTAGCGGTTTTTTTTCCATCTTTCTTTTTCATTTATTTGCATTCAGATTCCAGAAAAAAACTAATTTAGTGCTAATTGAATTGCACAAAGCTTCTATGCAGTTTATTCTACAATTTATGTTACAATGATATTATTCGATTATGGACATTATGCAGCTTTTACAGGTGCACTATATCTTGTACAAATTTTGTCTGCCGTGTTCTTCCTTCATTGCATGCAATTTTAAAACTGATTAGTAAGGAAGGTATCAACAACCATGTTTATTTATAACACCTATAGGGCTTTGAATACAAAACACTTTTTAATAATAAGAGACTTGAGAGTAAAAAGTATACTAGTTGGTTCTTGTCACCAAAATAGTATCGAAGAAAGAATAAAGTTACACTAATGGAAGATTTAAATTATTAATTGGGGATTTATATTTTATTTCAGACACATGGAGACCTAATTTAAATTGTATATATCCTCAAAACTTCAGTTGTACTCGTTCAAGTTTGTATGAGCTACACTGATAAATTGGATTCCAAACTAGATATGCATGCTACTTGTATTATTATTACATATTTTTTAATTATCGTAATATGTATTAATAACATAAGATAATGATTTTAAAGTGGTGCATATGTTTATATTTTGTTTATGTTTTTGTTAATGCTTCAGGGAAGAGCAGTTTTGGCTGGTGGTGGCGAGAGCGCGGTGGGGGCGTGGCAGGACTCGGGGAGGTCATGGCACTCCGCGTGGCGTGCCATTCTGCCTCCGATGGCACCCAACTAGAGAGCGCCCCTCCTTTGGGCCTTTCCGCCCCAGCTCCAGACCACTCGCAGGTACCCCATTCACTCTAATCGTGTATTTCAGTGTCTTCTACCTGTCTTTTTTTCTTATCGTCAGTCCTTTACTTTGTACGCAATGGATTTCTGAAAATGTGTACAAATGTTGATTGTATAAAAGTAGAACAATGTAAATAAAGCACATGCAAAAGTACTCTCTAACTCAGCAGTTTTTGTTTTTTTCCATCTCGGTTAATATTTCGTTTTCTCGAATTGAGATAAATTATCATGATTATAAAATTTAATTCCGTGGCGAAAGTAGCAAAAAAACAAAATATTCAACATCAAAACACGTTGCAAATGCAACGCAATGTACAACAGCAATTGGATGTTTTTATTATAAACGTATCAAGATATTGTTAAATGCCAAACTTTTATTTATTTATTGATAAAGAGTTCTATAACATTTTTGCCTTATCAACTAAAATCTCAATTTAAAAATAAAATAACAAATAATGAATCTTACTACAGTAATGTAAAATGTACAAATGTATGTAAAAAATTACCACGTACTAGATTATATACGAAGGGTTTTCATCTTTGTGTGGGGCATAATTTATATTAGAAAATCATTATATTAGTAATTTATTGTTGAATTTAAACTAACAGTATTCTTTTACTAATCCTCATTATCCTCTGGAAATTTTAGTTTTGGGACCTGATGGGACCGAAAGAATTTACCGATTATCTTCGCGCCTCTGCAGAATCAGATGCGAAAAATGTAGCTTCCGATTCTAACCAAAATGACAATACGGAGTGTACCTTGATGGAATGTGAATCCACTTGGGTCCCGCCTGAATGTGCCAAGAGGCCCGAAGATGCGGACGGCTCTCCCTTTCATTATAAAGATGGCTCAAAGGTTCCAAACATTATTATGTATTTGGAAATTCATTCTTTGGACATCACATGTTTGTTTCTTATCCATTTAGTCACACTCGTGACTCATTTATCCTTAATGCATATTGTGGTGTCCTTGCAGTACTCTAAATGTGATCATCGCTTTGTATTTTAGTATTTTAAGCAAATTCATAAATAATGTGACTCGATGCTTACTTGAATAATATATTACAAATTATTAATTTTGGCACATAAAGTTGAGCGTGTTTTTTTCTTTTACTCAGTGTCAAAATGGGAATGGTTCTGTGCCTTGGCAACAATTGGTTCAACAACCGCCCCAACAAACGCTCGTTATAAAACGAATGCATTCTGGGGCACGGCATTTTGTTGTTCTGGACTTCGGGCATCCTATCAAACTAACAGACTTGGTGAGAACCTTTTATGTACAAAGATCAAATAAACATATGTATATTTCGTGTTCTTTTTATTACTCGTAACCATTGTTATAAAAATATTACATTAATATTTCAACACTAAATTACCCCTAAAATCATTTTTACTATAATGTTATCTCTTTTTTATTCCTTCTTATATTAATAACATTTTTAATTTTCACAGTTGTAAAAATAATTGGCTGATTTGTATTTCAAATCGGTTATTTTCTTCACGCTTTGCCACTTCGATTATGTTTTTCAATAAAATTACATTTTAAATTATCTATGTTTTTATTATGAAATTATCTTTTTAGATTATCCCAGCGTGTCCTGAATTGATAACGCTTAGTATTCATATTTGGCTAGTCAGTGAAGACCAGGATAGCACTAGACTAGTAATGGCTCCGGATATTTCTGGCAAAAACCTCATCATGACAGATATTCAACCGCCACCTTTATGTAGATATTTAAAGGTTTGTCACTTGTAATTGCTTTACACTTTAACATGTATTTTAAAAAATTAAAAATATTTGCACTCTTTTGATTTACGCAAATATTTCAATTTTGGGGAGCATTTTCAACGAGTTGTAAATAACTCGCTATTAGAAGATGAGAATCGAGTTGTGCTAGAGTGGGGTCCGCATATCTGACCTCTGATCCGTGAGACGCGACACTAGCCACGGGACCGCAACCCGGTTAATAAATGAATTTCTTATCAGTAAATATATATTTGCAGATAACAACAATAGGTAGGTATAACATGTCGACAACCAGGTGTAAAATACCTCTAGGATGGTTCTATGGAGAAGTGGCAGATTCTATCACCAGCTGTGAACATCTTCATCTCGGAACTCTCACGTCATTACACCAAGATTTAACATGCAGATTTAGGTAAACGCAATCATATTATAAGTTTATTTTCTTTTAAAATCATTGTATAATTTATAACTTAATTTTATTTCACGCTAAAACAGATTGGCGGTAGGAAAATTAACAGATTCATTAGACCCATACTTGGATATGTCTGGCGGAAATGCGGCCCATATGACGGCTTATTTAGATCAACAGAACGATTCTGATCCTCGTGTCAGATCAGCTTATCAGGTAAATCATTTATACTTTTTAATTTGCAGACTAAAACTTTAACAATTTGTGATGAATTATTATTAATCAGTGATTAAACATGATTGATGAATTATTTTATGATTTTCTAAATTAACTATTTTTCCAAATCGGATGCCATATTCAAACTGCAATAGGATGCTCGACTTCGAGGCCAGTCTAAGGCTCGAGAAAAACAGATTTAACCTAAACCCGAGGAAGCATTTCCTCAGCAATAGGGTTGTTGATAGTTGGAATAGGCTACCGCATGAGCTAGTTTAATGTGTAGTTTCAACATCTTCAAAATAGGCTAGATTTGTTTTGGAAAAGTGAAATCCACCAACCACCTTTTATAAAAATAGATTTAATTTATAAATAATATTAATAATGATCTAGTATTATATTTTTTTTAACGGATTTGTCTACTTTTTAATGTAGGAATGCCTAGAACTACAGCAGCAAATGAATACAGTAGAAAGAATTATGGAAAAATTCAAGACATCATCTAGAAGAAATTCTGAAGATATAGAAAATACAATATTCGAAGACTTACAAAAGCACCCACCTACGGCTTTACTAAAACAGGCGTCAACAGATAAACTAAGAAGTATAGCTGAAGACATTACCGATATTCTTCTCTTCATTTGTTTTGAGTGTGAAAATAACCTTGCCAAGGTAAGCTCACATAATATGAGATTTTTCAACACTGAATTTGTAATAAGTAGATGTTAACAATATTTATTTGCTGTACAATTAATGTATTAATTAACTACAAAAGTTATATAAGCAATACAATTACAAATATCACATCCTAAATACATTGTATATATATACATTAGTCCGTGCGCGTTCACCCGAGGATAATGTGCCCGTGTGGTGTGGTGTGGTGGTGAGGGTATTCCACTGTCGTGCTAAGATAGCCGGCCCGTCTATCCCTGGGACAATGTCTTGGTCCATTGTCCTATCCTCCAAATTTCTATTTATTGATCAGATTATTGTCCTCGTGTGAACGCTACTTTAGATTGGAATTCCACCAAGAAATCGTCAGTTGACAGGTAAAACTTATCGAGTACAAGTTTATGGTAAAATGACTATATCACTAAATTCTACATTTTTCAACAATCTCTTGCAAAACTGTAGTGAGTGAAATTATACAATCATAAACAGCTGTTTCAGATCGCATAATGGACTTGATGTGATTTTTTCATGCAAGAGATTGTTGAAAAATATAGAACTTAGTGTCATAAAGTCACTACCATAAATCTGTACTTGAGTTTTACCTGTCAACTGACGAAATATTGGTGATAACTTTGATTTATTTTCTTCAGCGGCCCATGGTGAATGTGTCCACGTCAGCCTGTGCGCTGATGGTGCGCTGGCTGGTGGTGGTGGGGGGCAATGCGGGCCCCCGATTGCAGGCAGCCCTGGCCTCCGTGCTGGCCCGCTTGTGCTCTGCCCTGCCCTGGTGGGGCCCTTTCCTGGCCGACACCACGGCGCACCTCTACAGCCCCGACAACACACTCATCTTTCCACAAGACAGGTTTGTCAGGGAACCAACTCTAAACCCATCTTGTATAACTCAACTAGTGCTTGGCGCATTCACCTACTATACTCGAGATCCCGAGTTTGAGTCCTGGCTGGGTGGACATGAAATCTACACTGCAATATACATTGTTCTTGGACTGGCACCCGAAAGTGTAAAACTGATCACTTTAACTACAGATCGGGTGCATCACTGGCTGTAGATAGGGAAATGATGAACACTGGAGTAGGAAAGTTCAATCTAGGAACCCCAGTATCTGTTAGCTAAGTGCTTACCTTCAATAAAGAACAAGGTTTCCTTTCAGGGTCCCGATTACTATAAATTGTCTATATTATAGACTGTATAAAGTAAAAATGTTTGTTTTTTAACAAAAATGTGTTAAAAACAAATTGGAAATAACTTCGTCGGTAACATGTAATTGAACATGTTTTAAAAAATGGAGGCCTCCGTAGTGTAGTGGTTAGGACACTTAACTCATGCACAGAAGGTTCCAAATTCAATTCCCGGTGAGAACACAAAAATTAATTGTGATTTTTCTCAAGCCTGGTTGTTCTTTGCTGTAATTCACCTCTTTAATTAGGCCCCTGGCCTGTTGTGGTACAAAAAAAAAAACTTAACCTCAAATAAATAAAATCATAAAATATACACATTTTTGTACAGAAATATAGTCAGTTGAAGATATCTCTGTTAACTTCTCATCATAATCGCCCTAGTCCGGCCTTATCGATTCCAGGACGAAATAGAGTGTAGGATTTCAAAATATAGTGTGGAACAAAATACGTTGTAATGCGTACGTTACAATGACGATTTTTAACACAATGCCTATTTTAGGGTACTGATTCTCCTCGTATACATGGGGCGTAAGAGCCTGTGGCATGGAGGAGTGGTGGAGTGTGTGTCCCGCCTGGTGGCTAGCCTCCTGCCTGCTCCGGCGCCTCCCTGCTCCTCCGCCTGCCCCCAGGCCCCCGTGTGGCAGCAGGCTGACCTTTCCCTGCTGGCGTGGCTGCTGGTGTACCTGGCAGCCTTACTGGACTCCGCCCAGCCAAAAGATGCATGTGAGTATCATTTGTTGAGAATAAATAAATATAAAGTAATCAGAAATTGGATTAAAACAATATTACTTTGTATATTTTTTAATTCTACATAAAAAATAATAATCATCATGCATCTCAAATTTAACACATTTCCAATGCACTTTTTTAAGTGTCATTGTTTGTCCTACTCCCGTTTTTTAGTTGGTCAATCATAGCGGGATAAATAATAACAAAACACTTGCGATGTTATCATTCTGTGTACCAAATTCCAGCGCAGTTTTAAGAACACCAAACATTCTTATTGAGGGTGATGTTTTTGCTATGGTAGCTATGTAAAAACTGCAGTACTATAGTCCTTAAAATATAGCTTGGTTAGAATGACAGCTGTCAAACTAATTTCATTAGTGATGGAAACTACTGATAACTGATCAAATCGATTTTATCAGTTATTTCATGCAACCATCAAACTCTGTTTCCGAAAAATTATATAAAAAACGCAAAAACAAGCCTATTATAGTGTGTTTAACACAATTATTCACCAAAAAATTAGACATTTATACCTTTTTCATGAACAACATCAAATGAATTCTTTTTTTTATTTGACCAATTTACATTGATTAATTTGTCCCTTCTTTAACGTTTTTGCAAAATGATGTAACCTTGTAAGAACGTCGTTAATAATTAGGTTTAGTTTAGTTTTTTTTTAGTTTTAAAACTGATTTTATATATTGATGTTGATTTATGTTTCAAGTATTGTATTTAAAAATTAATTAACACGCCAGATACAAATGATTTTTCGTGTCAATATAAATAAGTCCTTTGACGTCACTACAAAGTTATGTCGTCACTTTTTCTGACAACTGTCATTCTAATCATGTTACATTTTAAGGACTATAATTGAGGGGGTGAATAGCACTTACCCCGAAAACACCATTTTAAGAAATCACAATTTGGAAGTTTGGAGACCAAGGGAAAATCAGATTTTGTGTTTTGGAGATTTTATGCACATACTATAATTCCTTTGTGTCTTATCAACAAATTCCATCGGTAACTTTTTCTTTCTGATACATTCTCATATATCTGAAAGGTTTTTAATGGGGCAAGGTGACTAAAATTTCATTTTGTGACTTTTGCTAGTTTATAATCTGGACAATGGAAGTTAAAAGAGTTAGTGAAAGGAATGAAATAGTTATAATAATATTACTGTTGAAAATAAGTTTTACATGTTTATTTTTTTGTTTTATAATGCAAATATTTAAGACAAGCAAAATGTTTTTAGGAAATCTATCTTATTTTAAAAATTACCAAAAATTGCCTAAAGTGTCAATAAGTTCTATCTGCCTTTAGTGATTTATAAATGTTGAGGTTTTATTGAAAGTCACAGAGTAAAAAATAAACAATATCAATTTACGCTACTTTTTTCTAAGTTGCCTTGGTGACCTTTGTCTCTTAAAAAACATAATTTTACGCTTTGAATGGCATACTCAGCTCAAAACTTGCCTTTTCAATGTTTAAGACTTGCCTGAACGGTGACGATTTGTAACGGCGATTATATTAATAAAATAAATATAATGTGTTCTCTGCAGCCGCGAGTGCATGGTCCCGCTGGGACTTCCTGTCGGGCTGCTCCGGGCCGGGGGCTGCGGCAGGAGCCGGGAGTGGGGCCCCGGGGGGACCAGGTCGCGCGGGGGGCCCGGCAGCACGACTTCACCGCCGTAAGATGCACAAGCGCCTCTTCCACCACCGCCTGGAGGAGCTGGAGGCCGTAAGGAAAGCTTTCCAGGTGCAGGTCCGTACACTTACTTACTACTTGGCCACTCTGACTTTTGTCCCACAACTCGAGATCCTAATATCAAACTTTATCTTCGATGATTGTAATGTTTCGCTTGTCGATTTTAATATTATTTTTAGCATTAACGTGTTCGCGGTTGTGCCAACTATAGCCATCAAAATCATGTCTCTCATTAAGGAAATAACACCTACAGCAATCAGTCCAAATCGGAACAGACAGGTATAGCCTATGTGAAACTGAAATATTTATATGTAGGAGGAGATATTGTGTCCCAGTCAGCAACTAAAGTGTCCAAGAATGTTGTCAAATAAGATTTACTTCAAATCATCTACTATGGTCCGATCCAAAGTTAAATATTCCAAAAAATAAGAAAGTCATGATATGTGTCTGCAAATGTGTTAAAAAAAGTATCCATCTTTTATGCATAAGAAAATGAAAAATGATTTGGTTTTACTGTACAGTTAAACTTTTTGAAAAATATAGGTATGTTGTTATGTTGTTTGATCTGTTTTTTTACATATAAATATTTTTATTTTTAATTAATTTTTCACTTGATGCAGTTATTGGTATAACATCATGTAGTTAGTTTTTCATTTTTATATTTAGTTTGTCCGTACCTTTTAAAAATGTTTTTGTTGATTAAGGCACTGTCCAAATCATTCCTATTATAAATGCACCGTTAGTTTATGTTATTTGAATAAATTACTTCCCATTTTTATTTTTTTGTGTGTTTTCCCTTATTTTTTTGTTATAAAAACATGTCCTAACACCTCTACTTTAAAGATGGACACTGCAATATTATTATTTAAAAAAATTGAGTAGGCAATGTTCTTCATACTGCTGATGATTTCCAATAAACTTTGATACTATTTGTCTCTTTAACAATACAATACTATGTGTATGTCTCAAGAATAAAAATTTGTTAAAATACAATAATTCATTAAAATATTTATTTTGAATGGGTTCTATGCTCTGTTTCATCCTATATTTTATAATCAGATTTGATAAAAAATATTTGTAATGGTGTTTAACCTTTTACGACAAAATAATGCAGAGCTTCATGCTCTTGTTGATTGAAGAAATTGACATGTTCTTTTGCAGTATATTGTTGGCCGTACAAAGAAATATATGGTTTACAAAATCACATCAATACAATAGATTATCTAGTTATGACATAATGTACATTCATAATTCTTTTCTTAAATACATTTATACACTTGATGTTAAAAATATCCATCAAACTAAAATTATTTCCCAATCGATGTATCCTGATGGGGGTAAATTTATGTAATAATTTGTTCGTGACATTTTATTATGAAACTGTACCAGATTTTTCAATACATAACATAACTCTTAAGTACTCAATTATCCCCGTGTTAAGTTGAATTATATAAATGTTTGTTGGCAGGCACTTTCTGCACTTTCGAGTCAAGCGGCTAACCTGACCCTGCAACACGCTGCTAGTGATTTCTCCCACGCTATCAAGAACCAAGAAAACTTTTTCAAAACTACTCTCAAGCAACACTGGGTTAAGGTATCTGCTCCAATATCCGAGAATACTCATCCCTCCATTCTATGAATCACATCTGTCATTACTTTTGCGCAATAATCTTCAGATCTTAATAAATTTACACTTTTTTCCAAATTGCAGTGTCCATTACAATAACTTTATTTTGAAACATTTTGTTTTATTAAATCCTGAAAATCTTTTTTCTGTATCCTTTACCAAGCCCAAATGCTTTACGCTTTTTAGTGAGGCATAAACAAGAAAGATATTTTTTTTTAAATCGAAGATTTTATATTTGTTTCCTATTTCTTCATTAAATAAATTAATATGTATTAAAAGTCGAATATTTTTTAGTTAACTGGTTTTCCTCTTAGTCTTTTTATTGCGTTTAACAAATGAATTTTTACACTTTTTTTAGTTTCATTCTCACTGATTTCTTAATAATGTTTTTATTGTTGAAATATCATTTCTATGATGTAAAGAAATTATGAGTTCAGTTTAAAGCTTTCAATCTATTTCAGGTATTTTTGAAACTGATCAAAATGGTGATCAATTAATAACACAAAATAATTATATATGTTATTAATTGATCATCATTTCGCTGCTTTTGCTGTAAAAGAGTTTACTAACACCAGTGTAAAAAAATAAATTACAGTATTAAAAAACATTTAAAACCAGAAGTCCACATATCACTGGCCCAAAGCAACGATGAGGTATCTCTAAAGAACATATTCTGAGATAATCGGACTTTGAAGTGTGCAAAGGGTCTGACTGAATTAAATTATTTGATGTTAATTATGAATACTATATTTTCACTTAGATTAACTATCTAACTGAAATATTTTAGTATTTGAAAACATTCATTTATTAACATATTATCTGCATGTGTATCTCAAAATCAGAAATGTTTGGGTTTATCTCATTGTTGCTTTGGACTAGCGATATGTGTACTCAGGGACACTAGAGATCAACCGACTAGGCACATCAATACCTGTAAAACTAAAAAAATTCTACATGGTAACCAATGATTATAAACTTAATGGCCAAGTTCTTTCGATTGTCACCTCTATAAGAGATCTTGGAGTGATCCTAGATAATAAACTAACTTTTCTGGAACACTTTGATAATATAGTAAACAGATCCTTAAAATTTTAGGCTTTATTAATAGAACTACGTCTGATTTCCAAAGTATGCTTACACTTAAAACACTTTATTGCTCTTTGGTTCGCCCTATTCTTGAATATGCATCTGTAATCTGGTCCCCTCATTATGCTGTTCATATCAAGCGCCTTGAATCAGTTCAACATCGTTTTATAAGAAAAATTGCATGGAAGATGGGATTGGAAAGAGGAGACTATTCATATTCTGATATGGAGAGGTTTTAAGCATATCAAGTCTTGAAAAACGCAGATGCATT
>JAGVSM010005033.1:0-49840 GCA_022494885.1 Micrasema longulum | reverse complement strand
ACGATCAGATAAATCAAAACTTGAAGTCTACAACATCAAAGACCATGCATGACAAGATGTTGGCAAGCTAGGATTGTACGCGTGTTGTGATTTAGTAATTTCTGCTCTAACCCAATAGTAGAAGTAAAACATTACTTATTATCAGTGGCGGATTGGCCCAGTAGACCCAGGCCTAGGGCGGCCAGATATTAGATGCGGCTAAACATGGCAAAAAAAGAAAATACGGGCGTACATATTACAGGTGAAGAGATGCAGCAAAAAGATGGTCGGGAAAACCTCAGAATCACTACTTTCTTCGTGATAATTGATACATTGACAGAAGAACTCCAAAAACAACGGGATGCTTATAAAGAACTTTAAAATAAATTTTATTTTGTTTTATTACTAACCTGACGAAACTGAGCACGTCAGAAGTCGAAGAAAAGGCCAAAACATTACGAAGGCAATTTTTCGGAAAAATGTCTCCATTTTCGTGGTCACTGCAGTAATAAAATGACGATAGAAAGAGTTCTGTTAGTTTGTAGGAATGACTACGAGCTGACGGTCTTCAGACTATTTATCCAAACGTGGACATTGCTCTCCTTACGTGTGTGTGCACTCCTGCCAGTAACTGTTCTGAAGAAATATTATCTTGTTTACGACTATTTAATTACTATTTTCGCACAACAATGACAGAGCAAGGGTTGAAAGATCTAGCTTTACTAAACATAGAAGCGGATTGTGTAAGGAAATTGGATTGCGAAGATTTAATTAATGATTTTGCTGCGTTTAAGTGTTGACTCTTTTTGAAATACGTAAAACACATTTTATGCCTTGTAGAAGAATAAATCAGAACTGAATGAAATAAAACATACTATCCTTATTTTAAACCTATATATTCTACAACAACAAAAACAAACCATCACACCGTTTCCCCGTAAGGGTAGGCAGAGCGGATAGAACATCACATCACTCTATCTTCGCATACAGATCTCGCTTCCTCTACATTCATACATGTTCTCATGCACGCGCGCCGATTATTCCGACTTTTGACATGTCCATCTTCAAGTATTTGCTGGATTTGGTCATGCCATGTCTTTCTCGGTCTTCCTCTATTTCTGCATCCATCAACATTCGCATTTTAAATATTCTTAGCCGTTCTTTCGCTGTCCATTCGATCTACATGTCCAAACCAGCGCAGGGCTCCTTTATTGATTTTGTCGATAATGCTTGTCTCAGCCTAACATATCGTACAAAGTTTTACCAAACATTCGCCTGAGAGATCGCATTTCGAAAGCATTCAGCCTACTTTCATCCCTGTTTTTCCAAGTCCATACTACGCTCCCATACATCAGGGTCGGGACCCGGACTCCGTTGTGAACTGCTAATTTTGCCTCTTGCGACAAGCATTTATTGCCAAGGTTGATTTAAGTGCACCGTTCACTCTGTTCCCGGCACTCACCCTCCTTTCAATATCTTTTTCAGTCATTATATCCCTAGTAAAATTCCTCTACTTGTTTTAGTATAACTCAATTCACAGTGATTTCACATTTAGTCATACTTTCATTTCTTTCAAAAACCATCACATTCGATGTATCGACATTCATCAGCAAATCGCTTCCCTCGCATACATCGTACACCTTTGTTACCAAGAATTGCAGTTCGTCTTTGTTGTAAGCAAGAAGCACGGCATCATCAGCACACAAAATATTATATTAGTAGTAATTGTCCCTAGTACCTAAATGATGAGAGACGAGAAAGGGGCGGCTGGTACTCCACGTCCTAGGGCGGCCGAGACTACAAATCCGCCACTGCTTATTATTGAAAGATTACGTAAGTCTACGAGGATTCCTCCTCATGAATTCTTCTCGAGCATCTACGCACACGGCGCACATCAGATAACACCCTTAAATGGCTATTCATGTCGTAATGTGGTTTATGGTACCCGCGTTAGATCCTCGCAAAGTGGTGACCCCGCGACCCCAGAATTGGCGCTGATGGAATCAGTAATCTCCCGATACGCGTGTTGCGTATCGCGTCTGTGCCTCAGGCCCTCAGATCAGAAGATATGGGCATCTTCAATTTGCTTCTCCCCTTTTCTTCGCGGCTCTACAGGTGTTGAAATATTGGCGCAGGAGTCGAAAACTACGAAAAATCGTACCACTAAGATACACAATTAAAATAAATTATTATTGATTTCACACAAGAGACCTGATCATTTTCACACATGTTTTATTCATACATGCTTTTTACATGCCCTTTTTCAATATTATGTTGAGTTAAACATTGGTTATTATTTTTATTTAATGCACAAAATACACAATTTTATCATAGAGCACAATTATAATTTGTAATATCCCAACTTGTTAGAAAATTCCGAAAATGTGTGAAGTCGGGACTCTTCTATATATGTCAAAAACACTTATTAATAATATATTAAACAATATACAAAATAATAATGGAAAAATGTAAATAATAAAAATTTATACATGTCTAAAAATGGAATGCAGAAAAGTTATACAATAATACATGGCAATATGTTATTAATAATTTATAGTAATATTAAAATTCAATTCAATAATTAATCGATGGTAAAAATAAATACAAAATAATACAATGAAGTAATAATTGTAACACATCTACATATATGCTAGAATATGTAATTTAATAAAGTTAAAATATATATTTACAAATAATTATGCATCACTATTAAGTTTATTCAAAGATGATTTACATATATGTATATGGATAATAATGAAGACGACATCAATATTATCTATTTATTCCCGAAGCTATCTTATACAGTGGTCTTTACGCATCGATATAATCCAATTATGGATCTTCATCTTAAATATAGATTTATTTTATTTATTTATTTATTGTGGATAACTTATATAGCGCCATTTTCGTAATAAAATACCTCAAGGGCGCTTTACATAGTGATTCTATTGTTAAATTAATTTAATTGAAGTTTTTAAATTTGTTATTTAATTAAAACAATTTATTTTGTTGTCACATGCTACGGATTTATTCAAATGATTTAGAGAACAAGTGGGTTTTAAGCTTTTTTCCGAAACATCACTTCACTCCCACAGCCTCGCACCTCTGCTGGGAGAGCATTCCATTATAGTTCAAGTGGACCGCAAATGCGCGCTCACCAAATTTAGTGCGCTGTTTGCGTAGAGGTATAATAATCCTTTCCTCTCGCCGTAGACGTAGCTGGGATCTAGCGTGAGACGCCCGTCAGTTCATCTGAATGCATAGTTCCCTTTGTGATATTCCGGGAGCCGAGTTAAAAGAAAGTGACTCTATACATAAGCCAACAGAGTTTGTATTCTCCTCACCCTCTGTGGAAAACGTAGCAGTGTAGTTCCCAAGTAGTGGAGTGATAAGGACTGAACTTAGGAGATTCCGAAAAAATAAGTCTCGCTGCGGCATCTAATACAGATCAGAGTCATTTTGTTCATTGGTAGACCTGCATATATACAATTACAATAATCGACTCTATACACTACAAACGCATTTATTAATTGACGAGCGGCATCAACCGGCAAATTTTGCGTATGCATTTAATCTCTCTCAGCTGGTAAAAGCATGAACTTATCGTTCTACTAATTTGAGCGTCAAGAGAAAGGTCAGAATTGAGTAAACTCCCAGTAGTTTAACGGTGGGTAAAGCGGTACTCCCTTCATTGGGTAGAGCCGTATCCTGGATCAAATTCTGTCGTCTGGCTGAAGCCACTCACAGTTGTTTAGTTTTTGATGGGTTTAATGTTAGTCTGTTTTCAGCCATCCAGTTTCCTATTTTCTTGATGCATCCATCAATTAAATTGACAAGCACACTTCTTTCGCCTGGTTTGCAATAAAAATAAATCTGCGTATCATCTGCATAGCAGTGCGACCACAATCCACATTCTTTGATAATGTTCTCTATATCTTTAGTGTAAAGGAGATAGAGAAGTGGTCCGAGTACTGACCCTTTGAGGCACTCCTGTAGACACCCGAAAGTTGGTTGAGCTTTTACCCTGGAAAACAACTGCATATTCTCTTTTATTAAGATATGAACTGAACCACATATGTGTCTGATCACGGATACCATAAGTTTTCTCCAGACGTTCAAGCAAAATATTATGGTCTACAGTATCAAATGCAGCACTCATGTCCAGAAGAGCCATCAACACCAGATTACCAGAGTCCACCGACGTTATAATGTCAGACAGTACTCTTATCACTCCCGTCTCCGTGGAACGAAAACGTCGGTATGCCGATTGCCTTACCGAAAATAAAGAATTCCGCTCGATATAGTTAACGAGCCTGTGAGAAACTATTTTTCTAGTATTTTTGATACGATGGGAAGATTTGAAATAGGGCGAAAACTGGAAAGATCTTCCACATCTAGTTGAGAATTTTTTTAAAAGTGGAGTTACATTTGCTTTTTTTATGGCTCTCGGAACAATGCTGCGCTCCATGGATGTATTAAATAAATCTGTTAAAAATGGAGCCAATACGTTAATGCATTTTTTCAAAAGCCATGTTGGCATCGAATCTAATATACATTGTTTGTTGGGTAATGCCGCAACAATCCTTTTAACCTCATTTATAGACGTTGGTTCAAATTTACTGAATTTTTGAAGGGCATTATCTAAAATTACAGGTTTTTTCGCTGAACTACACGCCAGTCTGATTTTTTCGACTTTATTTGTAAAAAAAGTCGGCAAAATCAGTGGCAGTAGCGCTTGTGTTAGATGTCTCTGCTATACAGTCACCACGAACAGATTGAAGGCTTCGCCAGAGTTGTTTTGGAGACTTTTTCTGTTCAGTGATTTTTGTACACCAGAAACTAGATTTTATTTCTTTTATAAATGTCCTATAAGAGGTTTGCATATCTAACCATATTGATCGGTCCAAAGTTGACAGTGTGTTTCTGTATTTGCGTTCTAGACGTCTTAGCTCTTTTTTTTGAGTCGACAATTTTCGTCAAACCATGCATCAGATTTCCTTTTTCGAATAGTTTTCGTAGTAAATGGTGCATGTTTGTCTATCAGGTTAGATAGTACCTCATTGTACAACCCAACCAATTGATCGACGTCGTTTGAGCGACGGTCAATGACCGGACCAATCAACGATGTCAGAAGTTCGGATTTAAAATGTTCTAAATTTAATTTTCTCCATGGCCTTGATGCGAGTGTTTTGTAAATTGGTGTTGGTTTTTGGATATTAATTTTACAGTGCACTAATCTGTGGTCTGAAAGTCCGATGTCTGTTACAAAAACTGTGATTTTTTGATCACAATTCCGTCGTATTATAACATCAAGTGTACCTCCCGCATCATGTGTAGGGGTATTTACTTCTTGTGAACAATCGAAATCACTTAAAAGTGCATTAAAACGAACAGATTCTGAATCCGTCTTGCGGTCGAAACGAATGTTCAGATCTCCAGTTACGTATGTTACTTCTGTACGAGTGATGGCCCATTCAAGTAAAGATTTTATTTCCGAATAAAATTTCCGAGGTGGTGCTTTAGAACCTGGTCTATAAATTGTGATTAAGGTAAAATGGTTGCTGCCTTCGCTAACCCTACAGCCAATGCATTCAAAAGTTGTGTAGAGTGGTATTTTAATTTTTGTTAATTTAAGCTGATTTTTTGTTAGTACAATAATAGATATTGGTTTGGAGAACTTAATATGTTCATCCAAGACGTTGAACACTCTTAGAGCTTTATATGAAAAGTGCATCCGAGCAAACATTGTACGTGTTCTCGGTATGAAGTAGTTTAGGTTACGCGAAAACCTCGAACGGGCATTCTGTTGGGACCTCCTTCCGTAGTCGCCTGGCCAAAAAATTGACAATACATTCTTGATATAGATTTGACGAATATCAAGTACTTTTAATAATTGAAATAATGGTTCATATGGGTAAGTCAAAGGACACCGAAGCATAACTCTAAGAATTAGTTTTTGCGTCTTGATTAGTGAATTATTATATGCGTATTTATTTTTTCACAACAGCGTCTTTTCAATTAGGTGTTGTGCATTGCACATAAAAAAACAAATATACATTTATTGTCTATGCACTTAATTGATAGAATTTCATTTTAAAATTTGATAAAGTATCCTTAATAAAATACTTTGATTGGATGTTTTTTTTTTTAATACATGAGTATCATGTGACGCGTTTCGTCTTGTTAGGACATTATAAAACTGATAATAAGATTGATAATGTACTAACAAGACGAAATGCGTCACATTATATAATCTTGTCTATTAAAAAAAAAAGAATTCAATTCGATACCTTACCAATTTTAAACTAAAAACATTTTTTTTTAAATTGAGACAGCCGTAATCTGGTTCACATGTGCGTTTACACATTAGAAAATATAACCTGCATAGCGAAAATATGACCTTCTAAATAATCCCTTGATTATAAAATTATAACATTAATAATTCTTACAATTGCATACATATTTAGTAAAACTGATACACCTATCAAAATAACAAACTTAGCCCTTAAACTCTTTTGAAGTTTAAACAACTATTTTTAATGTTAACTTAAAAATTCGCAACAAGCATCTTCTTTGTTGGTTCACTTACCTCTTACTCTTATGGAAATTAAACATCAATAAGTTCGTATTATTTTGTGTTAAATATTATACATAACAGAGGAAAGGTTTGTCCTCCCTGATCTCCCCGGCTCCTCCGCTCTCCGGGTCAGGAGGTGAAGGATTGTTGTTCGGGCTTTAGTACAATGGCCATATCGGCAATATCGCACTACCAGAGCCAGTGCGGACCAAAAGGTTTAGTTAGATGTATCTGATGTAGTTTACCGTACACCTTCTCAAACTCTCGATTTCTTCCAGGACAACGTAGGAATATTCTCGTAGGGGGTCTTTTTGAAAATTACAGTAACTTTAAAATATTAATTTTGAACTTGAGTTTATACTTTATACATATGTTTAACTAGAAATTATAATGTATGTAACAAGCGGACCTGACAGACGTTGTCCCCCCAAAACGTTGGCTTGTCTGCTGTCAGCTAGTTCACCAAACTTTTTTTTATATTTGAATTTTTGATAAATTCATTCAAATACAAACTGTTTTTATATGCAAAAAAAACATCTTCACAATTTTTTAGTACATGCATTCTCATCGAATGCAACCCTGGTAGGTAGATTGAGTTCTAGACCCCTTTTACTAATTGTCACGAATCTTGACGTCACAACTATCAAGGGCAAACATGTTGCGTTTTTCTAATTGAAAAAAATAATCATTTTTTTATTTATAAGGGAAAAACAACAGTTGTTATATAAGAGTACAAAATATAAAAAATAGTACATACATTCAGTTAAAGTTTTTTATAAATATAATGAGAGAACATGTTACACAGTAAAGAGAAAAATAACATATTATATAAGACATGAGAAAAAAAAGAGCTCTTTAGAAGGTTAAGGGATGAGGAAATGGAGTGGAGGAGAGGGATTTTCATAATATAGTTGACCAATTCAAATTTTTGATTTTATAATAAAAGAAACACAATAAAAGGAACATAAACTTATTACACACTGACAAATGTTTTATTTTACAGTGTTTCAAAAAGTTTTTTTTTGATGTCACAAAATTTTGTATTTAAAATATCTAACTGGGGACAAAGTAAATTAAATTTGGAGCAGCTACGATAAATAAATAAAATTTTATGAAAACATTTCTCTACAATATCCATATTGATTTTGAACATACGACTAATTATTCTATTTCCATTTATATATTTTTTATCGGCATTCGAAATATTGTCTCTTTTATTATACGGGCACTGGTGGTTTCTGGGTTTATGCGTGATTTCTGGTTCGAAGGCGAAAACATGTCCTGTTTTTATGAAGTGTTCCGCGATATCTGATGAAACGAATCCAACTTACGCGGGATTAGCTAAAAAAGACGATACATATTGATGATAACGGTGACCACGAAAATCTACGCTCCTATTTAAATTTTATTATTTTATTAATTCTGCTTGCTGCAACCTATCACTTCCTTAAAACGAATATCTTCATATGTCCTCTTTATCGCAATGAATATTTTCCACTTCCTATACCACTGCTCGTTCAAATAATTAAGCATAATACTGCTTTACCCACCGTTAAAATACTGGGAGTCTTCTTTAATTCTGACCTTTCTCTTGGCGCTCAAATTAATAGAACGATAAGTTCATGCTTTTACCAGCTGAGATAGATAAAATGATTTGCCAGATTTGCAAAAATTTGCCGTCAATTAATAAATGCGTTTGTAGTGTCTAGAGTCGATTATTGTAATAGTATATACGCAGGTCTACCAATGAATAAAATGACTCGCCTACAGTCTGTATTGAATGCCGCAGCGAGACTTATTTTTGGAATCTCTAAGTTCAGTCATATCACTCAACTACTTCGGGAATTACACTGGCTACGTTTTCCACAGAGGGTGGAATACAAACTCTGTTGGCTTATGTATAAGTCTTTGCACAACTCTGCTCCGGAATATCTAAGGGAACTCTGCATTCCAGATGAACTAGCTGACAGACGTCTTTCGCTTAGGTCAGCTACATCGGGAGGAAAAGTTATTATACCTCTACGCAAACAGCGCAATAAATTTGGTGACCGCACATTTGCCGTCGCAGGCCCTACGGCATGGAATGCCAGTGCTATAAAAAAATATCATATATTTGTACCTACATAGGAGGTACATAATATAATGTAAGTAATAAATACTATAAATTGATATTTTTCTGTGTTTCTGTGTGATACAACAACTCTCATCCATGAAATCAACTCAAACGATATAACTTCGTTATAAATTATATTATAAAGATAGGATAGGAGGCGGCCTCCGTGGTGTAGTGGTCAAGAAGCTTGACTCACAGACGGAAGGTTCCGGGTTCGATTCCCGGTGAGAACACAAAAATTAAATGTGATTTTTCTCAAGCCTGGGTGTTCTGTGATGTTATTCACCACTGTTATTGGGCCTCCTAGCCTGTTGTGGTGCAAAAAATAAAAATAAAAATAAAAATAAAATATATTATCTATTACTTTATTTTATAATTCATGAAAAAATAATTAAAAATTACTACCAGTTGAGTTCAGTCGATATTAGGTATTCAATTGAAATGTCAACTGGCCGCACTGTTATAGTAATTAATAGTGCTAAAAACGGCTGCGTGGAGCGCTATATGTCCTGCAATATGGCGCATGAAAGTAATTATGGTCTTAGGTCAAAAGTACCATCTCAAAGAAAAATAGTCGTTAAGAAACAATGTTTGAAATACTGTTTTCCAAATCAAGAATCTTAAAATAATTTGTGTAATCTGCAAGTTTAATCTAGGAGAAAAAACCCGCACTGGGATTAATACATTTTAAACATAGTATACTTATTTGTATGAGAAAATAAGCTAAAATAATCGTCTAGTTTCTTGGCACACCGCAGGCGCTGGGCGCGTTTTATTAAAATTTATATTTATATTAGGATAAAAATACAAACGTTGGAAATGATTTAAAATAAATGTTAATTATTTATTTGTTTTTCTGTAAATAAAGTTACAATAAAATATTATTATGGTTGGTCAAATATAATGGTAATCTGCGCATAATCGCTTCTATACACGGTTCGCCCCTGTGGAATGCTCTCCCAGCAGAAGTGCGAAACTGTAAGTGTAAAGTGAGGTTTTGGAAAAAACTTAAAACCCACTTGTTCTCTCAATCATTTGAACAAATCTTTAGCATGTGATGACAAAGTACATTGTTTTTCTTAAATTACAAATTTAAAAAGTTTAAATAAAATTTATTTCTTTATATCATTACTTTGTAAAGCGCCCTTGTGAAATGGCGCTATATAAATTATCCATAATCATAATAAGCTTAGGAATAAGTATAGGAACAAAGAGCTAAAAATGGAACATACGCATACACCAGTCGGCAGGAGCACAGAATCACCGAGTTCACGATGGTGTATTTATTACAATATAAAAGTGCAGCTCCGCAACCTGCGAGGATAGTCCATGTTCACGGTGTACTATGGTGTCTTGTGTCTGGTCTCCCCGGACCCCATTGTATACAGATTACGGCTGGCCGAGTGGGGTTTCTTGTTGCCACAATGTTTTGACAGATTAGAAGCGATAGACCGGCGCGAACCCTTTGTCTCTCGAGGGACGTCGTTTTGTATTTGATCGGATATTTATATTGGCCATTGTTCGGCTGTCACTCGGCGTTCTGTGCGCTCCGCGAGGAATATATCAACTAGTCTAGCGAGATCAGAGATGAGATGAAACACAGATACACAGTAGCCTCGCTAGAATCGGAGCATTATCGTGTTACGAAGATCTATTTATATCTGAATTTTGTTTCGGTTTGAAATAATATGAATTGCAATATTTTGTGAGTACTCTTTGATTGAAACTGATGCAAAACACTTTAATATATTTTATTTTGATAATGTAGGTAGGACAAAGCAGAAATCTTTTTAAATTTATTTTTTGTTTACGCCTCCACTCGTTTGAGAGTGATTTTGGCTCTTAAAAACAAGAATAAGAAATATATTACAACAGAGATGAAGAACATTTTAGAGAAGGTAATATGGAAGTCTAGGCATCTACAAGGCTTATGACCTGTCATTGGCTGGTTTAAGTGGCCACTGTACACACTGTGTAACATGCACCATTCTGCCCATATTTATTTATTTATTAATTGCCTTTTACAAAATAAAATATACTTAATAATGAGTTAGATATACAAAAATTTAAAAACAATATAAAAGATATAACAATAAAAAAGAACAAGAAATACAAGTATGTATGTAAGCATACAAAAGATATAAAAAATATATTGAAAAAACACCAGATCATTAGCATAAGTAGCTTTTGCAAATAATTCGTTAATTAACTATAGAACATCATAAAATATTTATAAAGAAATGATTTGAATTCACAGAGACTCGAGTTAAAAATGTCGATATGAGAGGTACACTCGTTTCTTAGTCAGTTTATACGCGGTATTGGTGAGTGACAAAGATTGTTGATTTGAGAAGAGTTGAATTCGAACATCTATATTCCTTCAATTCTTTCATCTGTTGATGTTTGTGAAGTTAAAGAGCTGAAACCTTTATTTATGCGGGTGAGATTCATCTAATTGAATTATTTCACCTACATACTAGGCAACACCTGAATGATTTTTTTTAAATTTCTATTCTTTTCATGGGCCAGGTGGATTTATCATCAATATTTTGAGGGTGATTTTTGTAGACAAGGACTGGAGTTAACTCCCCGGGGAGCTGTTAACATTAACATGTTACAACAGAGATGAAGAACATTTTAGAGAAGGTAATATAAAAATCTAGGCGTTGCATATTTCGAACGCTTATGTTAACCTCAATGGTTAACTATGACAAATTATGAGTCAATTTAAAACGCATAGAATGTTTCCGTTTCCGTGAAACTTCCGAATAAAATGCAATGTTTTGTAAAAAAAAATCATTCATCCATCGATTACTTTTGGAGATTTGCAGCCACAAACATACGGAACCTAATTTTATATATATGGGACTCCGGTAGCCTGTTCTACTCACTTCAAGCCAGGTACAGCAGAGACCTTAGACCATACCTTGTCGTGCGTAATCCATTTCGACAACATTCAGCCTATTTTCATCCTTGTTTTTCCGATTCCACTCTTCGCTCTCGTACATAAGGCTCGCCACCAGGACTCCATTGCGAAAGGCTAATTTTTCTATTTCTAACATTGTTGAGTTTCGATTTCGACCTATTCTTCAGACTTCTTTTTCCCCTGTAACCGGGACATATTTATGCAAATGATTCTCGAGTTTGTGTTCTGTAAATACTACAGACCGTTGCGAATTATCCGAAAATAGCCAGGTGACCACGCTTGACCGATGATTCATATAATAAAAACGATTACGCGTTGTTCCCTCAGTGTTGACATGACCACGATTCCCAGTAGAGAGCAATTGATGCAGTTCCAACGGTAAAAACTGTTGTCACGCTTTCCGAGAAAACAGGACGTAATGTGTCTCCGCAAATCAAAACAGAAATTTTAGTGTACGTTCGATGGAACGATTAGATCACTTATATTCTATATATCGCCACACTACACCATAAAAAAACATGACTGAATTGTGACTTATGACCACATAGGGCGCGGTGAATCAGATTACGTAAGTATATTATTCGGGATTAGAATTTAATTTTGATAAAAAAATAACATCCTTGGATTCATCAACGTTAAACTTAATATACCCACAGAAAATATTGTTAACTCTTTACAAAATAATAATTATAAATGATTTATTAAATTTATATAAAATAGCAAATGGCGTATTGGACGTCCCAGAATTAACATGTCTTATCAGCATAAAAGTACCTGTTTGAAATCATAATTATTAAAAATTCCCCAATACCTAGACCACACCGGCTAGGTAACGAGTATGGTAAGATATATATATGCCGTTTGTCTTTATAAAATTATAGGTTGAATGAGGGTATTAGTAAATAAATAAAAAATGAAAATAGGGGCTAGATTTCTTACTGTCCTTGCGCTTTTGTAGCTGCAAGACGCGCTGTACTCTAGCTCCTATATATCATAATTGGAGACGAGGAACTAGAATCCCGACCGTCTATGCGCTCTGTAGCTGCAAGACGTGCTGGGATATTTATTTATTGTACAGCGCCCTTGCGGTGATTTTCACAAAAATGGCGCTGTATAAATTATCTAAATATATATGTGTAATATTAGAAGAAAATTTAGAAATTAGTTATTGAAGCCAAACTAAAGTACATAAAAACCTAACTACCTAAATAATAGCGTAATTCAATACCGTCTCTAAATCGTGAAACATAATTAGAAATCTCATAATTCTTTTTCAAAGTTTTTCACAAATATCTCAGTAGCTCGTTCAATGGAGATTTCTAAGTGTGCTTCTTATACCCTCCAATATTCTAAAGGCTAAAAATAAATCCCTATAAATTAAAAAAAAAAAGTTCTTTATTCATTAAATTTTACTCAATGTTTCCTTTTTTAGGTATCTTAATAATAATATACATATTTATGTGTATGTATGTGTATATATTTATATTTATATATGTAAAGATATTTAATAACTTACTGTATACCCATATAGTTATGAAGGTACATTTCCTTATTTTAACTTGTTATTGTTTCATTTCGACTGTTTTATATTATAAATTACGAAATAATTATTTATTCCATCTGCCAGTCTGTAGCACTAACTATGCACAACTCTCTTTCCTCTATAGTTCTTGCTCTAACCATAACATTTTTTTTCTTGCCACTTAATATATTTAAAAATAAATTAAGACTCTTTATTTCTGGCTGCAATACGATCCCACTTACTATTTTATGACGCTCACACTTACACACACCTGAACACTTACTCCCATACTAATACACATAAACACACATCTACACTTACTCTCATACAAATACACATAAACACACCGTTTTGCTGTAACACAATTTAATAATATGTATGATTCTTATTTAGAAACTTCGCTTGTCTGTCTTTAAACTGTATTTTTTTAAATGTTATTATATCATTGTCGACTGTTTGTTTCTTTAAAATAAATGAATATTATTTTTACTTTTAACTTCATTTATATAATTTCATTACACTGCTGCACTTGGATGTATTGCTAATAAATGTAAAAGCCCGTAGGGCGTATAATAAAAAAAAATACATGAGGGTACAAGATAAAATCAATGTATGACAGGGTTACGAATGAAGTAATCAGGCGAGAGCGCAAATCTGAGCCAGGTATAATTGATAAGATTAAGAAAGGGTCCCACCCTCCGGGTGGTCCCGATACACGAAGTTCCACTAAGCAAATGACGAATCAATTAAAAATGATAAACGTACCTTTGTTGAGGTGTTCACACTATATGTTTATTGACGGTCTTAGTCGATTTCAGGTTAGAATAGTTACGTAGCAGAAATAATGCTTGAGATATCGCGATAGAGCAGTAATGCTTCGTGTTATCACAGTCTATCACTTTCTGCAACCTGGAATGCGGAGCCAGCAGCCAGCAGCCATCAGCTGGCCAGCAAGTCCGGGATTCCATGTAGGGAAGGAAGGTTATGTAGTTCGCAGGGAGTACCGTCATTCCGTGAACCGTCCGCCATTTCGCCATTTATGACTGCAGAAATCTCGCACTGGTCTTCAAGAAACTTGATGCGCGATCTTTATTTCCATAATACATTCTTACCTGTTTCTTGTTGGGCCACAATATCTGTATCGAGATCGGTAACATTGTTTAAGTACTTGCTTTCATGTTTATCGCCAGCAAAACAAAATTTTGAAACTTGTATACGACATACCATATTAAACTCCCAACAGTTGAATTAAAAAATACGTAACAAATAAAAATACCTCAACTTTATCAATGAGGATGTTCAGTGCTACATAATTTTGGTGATTAAAAAATTTTTTTTCTTACACGCGGTAAAAGTTTGAGCATTAATTTGTACGACAAAGTTTCTCTAAAATGTATTAAAAACTAATTTAAATGACGTCACAAGTTCTTCTTTATCGACCAAAGTGTTGTGATAGATTAACGGTTTCCGGGAAGACAACCCACCAATCAGGACTTCTCACCGAGTGACGTCACGCGCGGAGTAATTTAAAACATTACAAAACTTTGAAAATAGTTGCGAGGATAATACGAAACAAAAAAGTCATCGTTCAAAACTCAAAATATTAAATAAACACCTGCAGTACATGGCCATGCTTACATACTAGGCAACCTGGTCCACGAAGAAAAATAAAAATTAGAATTTCCAGACGTTGCCTGTAGGTGAAATAATTCAATTAGATGAATCTCACCGCGTAAATAAAGGTTTCAGCTCTTTAACTTCACAAACATCAACAGATGAAAATATTAAAGGAATATAGATGTTTAAATATGGGCAGAATGGTGCATAGTGTAAAGTGGCCACTTAAACCAGCCAATGACAGGTCATAAACCCTGTAGATGGCTAGACTTACCAGACATTACCTTCTCTAAAATATTGTTCATTTCTGTTGTAATATGTTAATATAAACAGCTCACCAGGGAGTTGAATCCAGTCCTTGTCTAAAAAAATTTGGAAGAATTCAAAATATTGTTGATCCGCATTTAAAACAAATATTTTAAGTAAATCCTGCCAACCGTTACACCACGAGGCGACTTTTTTCCACTCGCATCGCACTGAGTTGAGAACACTCGTCCTGGGTTCTGGTTTTAATTTACACACGGAACTATTGTATGTGTATTCTTTATCCGCCCGGACGCAGAACATCTAAAATAAAGTAGATTCCCATCTAAATTTTCATTAAATTTCATCCTTGAAATCCAATTTTTCTCACTTTTATTTTGTCCGCCCATCGCGTCTTTGGGTTCCTTAAATTTGGTAATTTCAAACGATGTTTATCAACGGATTCTTTTCAATTTGACCAAAGTGCTATTATTTAACTACTAAACGACTCGCTGGCGCGGCGCTGGCGCTGGTCTGAGTCGGCGCTATGACACAATCCTACCACGCAACAATTCCTCCAATTCTCGTCCCACTTGCAATGCCATTGTACCATATGGTCGGACTAATTTTGTATCAATAACAGGAAAGACACAACTCATTGCGAAATGACATCTCTTGAACTCTTTTTTCACCAGATAAAATACACAGTTGAAAAACACAGAAAAAAACATTTTTGAAAAAGGAATGTGAAAGCCTAGGCAATCACGAGGCTAATTATGATCTGTCATTAACTGGTTTAATTGGGCACTTAACACACTAAGTAACATTCACCATCACAATCATTGTTAACGAAAAGCGGACTGTAGCGAAAAAAACATTTTTTTCAGTTTTGTAAAAAAATGGGAATATTTGAAGAAAGGAAAGGAACAATGATATGGACCTACTGTTTAGACCTTTTATGAGTAGATTTCTAGACATATATAATTTTTGTATTTGGCCTACTAGAATGTTCTGATAATGTCTTATCGCGTATGCACGCGGATATTTTTTGTATTTTATAATGAATACTTACATATTCTTTATATTTGTATTTCAATTTGGAAGTTGTAAAGATGTACATTTGTCTAATTTTTATTTTTAGACAGTTGGTAATGAATAAGAAAGGTCTTAAATATTAGATTTGCTACGCAGTAATATTTCTTATAAAGGAAATAGAGCTTATGTCATGTTTTGAAATTATGCCGTTTGTTTTAGGCGACTTTAATTTTAACCAGCGCGTCTTGGCGCTGGCCATTTGCTTCATAGCAAAACTAATTATTCTCCTATATAAAAAGGGAACGCATTGAAATCTCAGTCAGATTAAAGAGACAGTCAAACAGTTGGTTTGATCAGTGGGGAGTGTTAATCGCGCCGCTCCCCCGCGGGGGTAGGCGGAGAGGATAGAATGCCGTATTATTCTGTCTGTGCATACGGGCCTCGCTACCTCTACTTTCATACGCCTTATCTTCGCAGTCGACATCTACGCCCTGTTTGTTACTACTGTACTTCTAAATTTGTGAGAAAAATATAGGAAAATCCAAGCAAGTGTTTTTTCTACTTTTCGACTTCTACTAGCGCCGAGTTCCAGAACCAAAAAAACGAACCTACCTTTGATACGACGTGAATTTTCTTCAATTTTCGCGAAAGATAAAATGCAGTATGAAATGTAACGATGTTTACATAGACGCGAGAATTTTTATGCAATCTATTGTTATGTCAAAATGTTATTCTTTTTTGTTCCAAATGCAAATCTTTTAATTTGGAATATTTTCTATCTTGATGTAAAGTAGGTACCTACCGTAAGGATGGGTCAAGGGAAGGATGGGAAAAAAGTTAATCGGCCAGGAATAATATCGATAAATGCTTTTATTTACTAAACAATCATTATCATCATTCCCTTTCCGTGCCGAATGATGCATAGGTCACTGCATTGGTACACCAATCGCAGGGTATCTCGATCATTTGTGTTACATGAAGGTAAGATGATGATGGATTTTATAATTTAAAAAATCAATATGGATATTGTGGAAAAACGTTTTCATTCATAACTATTAAATTATTTTTTTTTAAACGCGCTGTGATTGATCGTGACATTCGTGACGTCAAGGTTCATGTTCGTCTACAATGTTTGTAATTTTTTCTTAACATTTGTATGGACCGTTATTGTCGCGTAGTTTTTACGAAGCATTTTGACGTTGTGACTTATACATTCGTTGTGCATCTGGGTATACAGTGTTTGCAACCTTATCTTCCAGACAAAATATACAAGTAAATAGTTGTAAAATCACTAATGTATGTAACTCAAAATTGTAATTTCAATATGGTATTGCCCTAAGCTGTTATCTCTCACCAAATTCAAGGGGCCTGAAAGAGTAACTAGACAGGTGCCACCGTTTTGTAGCAACAATTCACGTACAGTGTATACTTGTAATGCTGTATTAAATAGACTCTAGGAACTCGGCAATAGTTATTTGCCCAGTTCCTATTTGACCTTTTGAAGTATTTCAAAGATGGTAAAGGGTAATTATATTTATTTATTTATACATTTCATAATATATACAATTTTTTGTTCACTTTGCCCAGCTGTATCAAACAGTAATTTATGATTTTCTTGTTATTACTTTAAAATATATTATTATTTTATTTAATTTTTACATTTATTCTTAAATTGTTTTAACTTCTACCGAATATGTTGTATACTTTTTAGGTTTAATTTTTGTTTATTTTATTTATGTTTTTTTTTTTTTAATAATTAAACCAAGTATGTTATTATTATAAATATTTGTAAAATACAGATTTGCCGTATATGATATACGATAAAACCTACAGCTAATCGTGACGTACAAGGGGCGTGGCCAATGCAAAGAAGCGTTTTTCTGTGAAAAAGTGAGATTTCCCTATTCTCAAGATAGTGGAGTGTTTTTGGTCGGTTGGAAGACATTGCTTACAGCGATAAGCCCACCAATCTACATGTTTCTTCATATTTATAATGTAAAGTAGTTAATAAGAATTACAATCTTGTTTTACAACCGCTACTCTGTTCCACGAGATTATTTCGGAAGTGTGACTAAGTTAAGTATTGTTTGTTCTAGTTCTGTAGTAAGTTGGCACGACTCCACCTCGTATACTACCGTATCTACACATCTACTGTACACTGGCTGCTGACTCGGCTCATACATGCACTCCACGGTATAATGCTGCATGTGCTAACACCGCACTTCGAAAACATTTATTTTGTTGATAAAATATCAACACTATATGATGTGAAAAAGTTTTTTTTAGATTTAAAAAAAAAATAGATTCATTGCAACAAACATGTCCCTTAATTTATTTAAAAATAAATTGAGACTCATTCTATCTGGCCGCGATACACTCCCACTTGCTTTTTAATTAAGCACACGCTTACACACACCTAAACACTCATACGTCTCATACAAATTCAATCTTTTTCATACCTAAATATATATTAAATGTGTGCGTGGGTATATACCCACGCACACATTTAAAAATATACCATAATATGTATGATTATTATTCTGTCGATCTCTTAGTGTAGTGGTCAGCGCGTTTGCCGGCCATGCAAAGGGTCTCAGGTTCGATTTTTGACATGGTTGATGCGAAATATTTATTTTAAACGGTGTTTCAACACTAGAATATTTTATAGTCCCTGGACTGGCACCTGAAACATGAGACTGGTCATCTTTCCTTGAAAAATTATTAAGATACGCTGCAATTGATGTATCAATGCAGTGCCCTATGCACCATTAGTTTAAGTTAGGAAGAAAATAAGATGAATACTCGTAATCTGTCCTGGTTAATTAATTAAAAAACCAACGATGAATAAATCTCAATGCAGATTATAATGACGTCTCTAATGTCGGAGCAGAGGAGATTTAAAGCCTGGCGATTGGTGAATTAGTCGTGGTGATATCATTATCCCCTCTCCCTAGCACTCTCCCATCCCCCCTCTATTCGGACGATCGCCTAAATTTATCTGACCGTGAATAATCTCCACTGCCTAGCCATGCAAATAAATGTGCAGAGGGCAGCAGTAACCAACATTTAAAAAGTTTTGAGATTTTATGAGTTTACGTATTTTTGTATTTAAAAAAAAATATTTTTTGACAAAGTAATTATAAAGTTATAAATGTTTTGTAAATCCTTCAAATTAGTTATTATACTATAAAATATACACAATTTTCCACTGTATGGGGTCCAGAATTTGTGGGATATGGTGGGTCTCATGTGTTTTTTAAATTTATATTTAAATGTTTTAAAATTTACTATGGATTTTTAAATTTCCGGAAGATTATGATAGTTTTTTTTCCTAACATATGAATAATGATTTAACGCCGCAGTTGTGTTGCATCTGTGTAACGGTAAATTATTTGGAAATCTAGGCTTTCGAGAATTTTGTAAATTAGTGGGTTTTTTTTTCTTTGAAAGATTGTATGATAGATGCTTTTTTAAATATGTTATCAATTGAAAGTTTATCTAGTTCGTTAAAAATTAAATTTGATGGGCAAGTTCTAGGCTTTTTTAGTATAATATTGGCGATTGTTTTTTGGGCAGTCAAAAGAGGACGTAAATTTGTCTTGTAAGTTCCTCCCCATCCTATAATTCCATCCTGCAGAATAGACTGTATGATTGCGTAGTAGACAGTTTTTATATTTTTACAAACGAACGTTTGTAAAAATAAAAAATATGTATATAAGTTTTCTAACTCTTTTTACCATAGCATTTATTTGTGATTTCCATTTCATATTACTATCTAAGATAATACCAAGGTACTTGATATCGTTAACCTTTTTTTTGTCTAGTTGTATGATAAACATATTTTAATATAATATTTACATCTATACTTATTCTAACATTATTTATTACTACTGTATTTATTATTTGGTATTTATTTTCCATTGGGAAATACTCAAAACATTGTTGATTATAAATATAGTTTGTACACTATTTTTATAAAGGTTTATTGTACCTTGTATACGAGCTTTATCTCACCCTAATATGAACCTACGGCTTCAAGTTTAAGATAGATCTAGCGGCACATACCGTGAACAGGCAATTAATGCTAATTAAGAAAACGTTTTCAAAATAACAAACATCCAAAATAAAATCGTTTAAATTTAACCAGACAGCTTTAGTTTGCTGTTTACACCAGCAAGAAACGAACCCCGAGTACGTTTGATGAATAAAGAATAAAAAGCCGTGAACAAATTATAACAACGTATTACTTAGTCACCAACCGAAGTTTCAGTTTCGGTTTCAGCCAGTTTCGACCAACAAAACGAGTCTCAATTTCAGCCGAAACCTGCAGTCGGGATATTTTATTTTATAAACACAAACGGCAAATTTGCCTTTTACCTACAAAAAAATTGTATCACTAACATATTTGGCTTAAATTTTTTTTTAAACATAAATTTCGTTTAACCCAAGATTTATAAAGAAATTAAACCATAAAAAATTTAAAGATTTATAAAAAAAAAAATTCTAAAAATTATACAACATATTTAGTAGAAAGTTTAAACAATTCAAGAATAAATGTAAAAAACAAATTAAATAATAAAATATTTGAAAGTAATACAACAAGAAAATCATAAGTACTCTTTCATACAGCTGGGCAAAATGAACAAGAAATTGTATCTATTATGAAATGCATAAATAAATCAATATAATTACCATTCACCATCTTTGAAAAATTTCAAAAGGTTTGTTCTATGGGAACAATACCCTTCACTAAATATATCAGATAACTATTGCCGAGTTCATGAAGACTGTTTAATATGGCATTACAAGTATACACTGTCCGTGAATTGTTGCTACAAAACGGTGGCACCTGTCTAGTCATTCTTCCAGGCACACTGAAGGATATGTCGGATTACGTTCGGCTGTATTCGGATGCATCATAATATTATGGCACGTGACTCATATTTTAATATAATATTTACATGAAATGTATTTACCTGAAATGTTTTTGTAATTATGTTTTGACAATTCCTTTATAGTTAATTAGTGAAAGTTCCTATAGCGTACATTGAAGAACTATTACACACAAGTTATTATTTTAGCGTAACAAAAAATCCAGGAAAGCAAATAAATGGGTAAAAACTGAATTGAAAATGAATTAAAAGCGGAATTTAAGAAAAAATCTGATTGGGATTTACAAAAAACGTATTTCGTTTGTAAACATTCAAATACAAACTTTTTTATATACTTAAAAATAACATTATTTATGTATCAATTTACACGCCCTACGGGCTTTTATATTCATTAGAAATACACTCAAGTGCAGCAGTAAAACAAGTATGTATATTTAGTTAAAATTAAAGATAACATAAGAAAAACTAAAAGATACAATAATAAGGAAGATTTTTAGTACATTTACATATAAAAACATACACACATACATACACATGCATATGCACCCATACACACCCTCACATATACATACATATAATACACATATACATACACATAAGTACATTTTATATTTATATTATTATATGAGTACATACATTATTTTAAAGATACATGAAAAAATAGTGAATAAAGAACAATATTAAGAAATTTTATACAGATTAATTTATTATCCCATTTTATTAGTATATGCATTCTCGTCGAATGCAACCTTGGGGTGCAATTATGAATCTTCTCTATCCCCTAGAGAGTGGTTAATTTGGGGATATTATTTTTTTCCATGCGGCTAATTTGTACTTCATATAATATGGTATAATATGGAAAATTGGTCCAGTATTTATTTAATATATCGAGGACACACATACAAACATACCCTTTTTTAAATATAGATAGATAAGTTTAATATGTTATTTTTAACTAAAATATATTATATTATATTAAACGAACCAGCCAGCGCTAAAAATATACTCATTTAATGAATGCCTTTTATTGAACACTTATTTGAATGAACTCGTAAGGTTTAACAAAAAAAACAACTAATTTTGGGCGTTTTAAAGTGACTTTTAACATATAAAGGTTTAATAATAATAATAATAATGGATAACTTATATAGCGCCTTTTTTGTAATATAATACCTCAAGGGCGCTTTACAAAGTGATTATATAAAGATATAAATTTAATTTTAACTTTTTAATATAAGAAAAATAATTTACTTTTTCATATAACTTTTCCACCACATGCTAAGAATTTATTCAAATGATTTAGAGAACAAGTGGGTTTTAAGTCTCTTCCGAAATATCACTTCACTCTCACAGTTTCGGATTTCTGCTGGGAGAGCATTCCAAGCCGTAGGGCCTGCGACCGCAAATGCACGTTCGCCGAATTAAGTGCGCTGTTTGCGTAGAGGTATAATAACTTTAAGGTTTATATTTGAAGCACTAACTTTGTGGTTATTCATTATAATAAAATAAATAAAACAACTTTGTTTTTAACCACTAATTTTGTATTTTTTTTCCACCGACCTTTTAACTTTTAACTTATTTAAATAGGTTTCGATTTCGGTTGAAACCTTGTTTCGGTCGGTTACTTGCATCCTTAACATTCATACATCTTCTCTTGCGCGCACGCGCGTTAATTATGTCGACCTTTCCTCTTACTCTGCATCCATCGAGATTAGCATTGCAAATACTTTTAGCCGTTCTTTCGTTGTCTATTGCACTACATGTCCAAACGAACGCAGCACCCCTTTCTTGAGTTTGTAGAAAATGCTGGCCTCAGCGCCAGCAACCGCATACTGTACAAGCGGATCTCAATATTTGTCACCTATCACAGACATCATGGATTATTACTGTTTTATTTGTCAGGGCTGATTTTTTAGATCAAGAAAAACGACGTACTAAATGTAGGAAAGGTAATATTTTGTTATGTTCACGACAAATCCTATCTGCCTACTCTTACGGGGAAGCAATGAGTTCGTTAGTTGTACAACAAAACTCCGACTTGTATTAGGATGTAAATAAACACAAGAGATAAACGCATTTATAATAAACCTCCAATACCGAGTGCCGCCTTGTACAGATTCTCAACATTTGTATTTAAGAAAAAAATATGAATAAAAATAAATAAATAAATACAAACTTTTTTTATTTATTTATTTATTTATTTATTAATGAAATCATACAGTCTTTATATAAAACAAGGTACAAAAGAACAATAAAAAAAGTAAGACCAATTACAGATTTCACATTAATGAATGCAGGAGGAGAGGGGAAAAATAATTTAATTCTAAAAAAGTAAAAATAAAAATATTACATAAAAAGGAGAAGACATTGTAAAGCTACTCTACTTTCCTCCCTCTCTCTCTGCTTCCACGAACATTTCAATTTTATTGTAAAAAAAATCACAACAACAATAAATTATTCGATGCAGGTAGTAGATGTAGGTAAGTATAAATTAAGAGTTGAAATCAAATGATTAAAATTAAAAGTAAAAGTTAAAATTAAAATGGAAAAGTTTAAATTAAAATTAAGTTAAAAGTTTAAATTAAAAGTTAAAATTAAGAATTAAAATTAAAAAGTTAAAATTGAAAGACAAAATTAAGAATCAAGAATCATTTATGTAATATTGAAAATTATGTAATAAAAAATATTATTATCCCATTTTTTTAGCAAGATAAATAAAAAATAAAATTTTAATCTCACTCTTCCTTAACCCTTGTGTGGCTGTGATGTCACACTAGTCCAAATACGATACAAGACTTCATATATCTCTCTTATTTTTTTGAATTACGAAATTGATTTTTAAAATCCTTAAATGGAAAAGGAAAAAGGCAAAGTCACAAAATTCAATTTTATTTAAAGCAATTAAAAAGTATTACGAAATGGAAAAAAATATTTATGAAGAAAAAAACATATCAAAATTTAAAATAATGGTCAAGACATATGTGATAAACAATTTATAAATTAAATATATTTGCAATGTTATTATTAGAACACACATAACAATATGTATGATATGTGTGCCCTACTTTAAGATTTAAATTTAATTTATTTTTTTTAAAAATGGTCATTTTCACACCGTATTCGGAAATAAAAATTTGTATAACTATGCAGTAGCTCAATCACAAATACCTATCGACGTGCTTAAAGACACGCTAAACATTTGAGCGATCACAATGAACAATAATGAACATATTAAAATTTATTTCAACAGGGAGGGAAAACGTTTTTGAGAAGGGAATATGGAAGTCTAGGCATTTACAGGGCTTATGACCTGTCATTGGCTGGTTTAAGTGGCCACTTTACACATTGTGTAACAATAAGCCCTGTAAATGCCTAGACTTCCATATTCCCTTCTCAAAAACGTTTCCCCTCTCTGTTGAAATAAATTTTAATATGAACAACACCCTAGGGAGAAAATTCAGCCAGTCTGCAAGCATTTGGACATACTCAAACATTGTTGAATAATGAACATGCTTAAGTTATCGCAGTCATAAGTCAACGCGTGTGTAATCTCTAAATCAACGCTCGTGTCGGTTTGTTTTTTGTTTTCCTCGTAAATAAATACAGTTCACTGACGAAAAATCGGCGTTTAAAATATATTGCATTTGCAAAATAGTAAGGAGTATCTAGTACAAAAAGTTTAAAATTAAATTACAATTACTATGGCGACTGCTTTTCTTGACATTTGGATTGCTAACCGCCGGCTAAATGCAATAATTAGCATGATAAATAATAAGTAAATAAATAAAAATAGCAGTTTTGGAATATTTTCCATGTTTACACCGGTGGAATTCAAATATGTGATTGCGCCGCAGGATTATACGTCGCGAAACGTAAATATTTTGACATTTAATATCAGGTGTTCACAGATGTTCCATTGTGATCGCGAATACGATAAATAACCATAGCGACAAATTGTTAACACGTCGCGTATTAGCGCGGAGATAGTTATTTGTGATTGAGCTACTGGATTTTAATACAAAAAGTACTATTTATCCTTGCTGCGCGAAACATGAATGTGACATAAATACAGCAATTAATATGTATAAAAAAGAGCACGAAAATAGAACTAGTAACGAGGAAGACAGAGATCCTGTTTTCTAGCCGGTGTTTGTGTGAAATATGTTCAGTCGGTTATTGACAGTGATGGGGGGTGCATGCGTGTGAGAGATGACCGTTCTATTTATGATGTTTAATTTATTTTGCTATAGCAGGGTTAAATTATATGTTTGTTTTTATAAATTATGGAAAAGAAATTATTAAATAGTATGTCTCCATGTTGTTTTTTCAAATATCTGAACTTTAGAATATTCCGTCTTTTGCTTGTGGTAACACGATTTACATCACTACGCGCAAAGGAATTATTTACCATTCTTTTAGTTTAAAAAATATAATATCAGTAAAACGAGGTCCCAAATAGTCCCCACAAAATTGCATGAGGTCAATTTTATTCAATTGGACGTACAAAGATAAATATTTTTCAAACGTATAAAATCACAAACAAATAATTCCAATTCATTAAAAACGGCTGATTTTTTTTTTAAATACCGACAAAGCAATAAAGTCTGAATGCTTAAATAAACACTTATATGCAACGTAGATTTTACCTCAGTTTTCCATAATTTATTTTTATTTATTAAGTATTTCATTGATAAAAAATATACATGACTTGGCTATAATTTATTCGTCACTGGGGAATTTCGTGCCGAGGAATACATTTTACAAGGTTTTTTGAGGATTGGCCATTTGGAATACGTATTCCGTATTCGTAATTACTGGTACATTAAGGATAGTTTTGAAGACTCCTTTTTGAACAACCTTAAGAATATCCAGCGACGTTTTTGGAGCAGATCCTCAGCTTATTATCTTATATTCTATTAAGGATTGACAAAATGCAATGCATAATTTCTTTAGATACGGTGGTAAAAATAATCATGAAAACTGACCTGTAAATTACCCAAATCTTTCGCGTTGTGCTTGTGAGCCTGATTGTAATGTATTCGAGGAGCAGTACTCCACTCTGAAGATGTCAGGATTAAATAATCGAAGGATGAAAAGAGAAAAAGGCGAGGCTGGTAAAAGAGTTCCTGTCGGTGGAGCTTTATTCCCTTATTACTGATTGATTTCGTGCCTTTTCGTCGGTCGGTAGTTGGGACAGTTACTTAGGGAACATCATTAGAACTTAGGCCACTCTGTCGAGCCCGGGGTTGGGAGTCAGTGGCGGTATGATGGAGCTCCCAGCATCCGCCAGATGTTTGCCTCAGTTGACAGATTCTCGCCTTCCAACGCATTTCTCCGTACCTACATACATACTCGTATATGATTGACTAACTCTTTCGACTATTTAGGTAGGATATCTATTTTTAATGCTCGAGCGCCTACACAAAAACAGTACAAAACGAAGTAAATGAAAAAAGTACTTAATCATAAATAAACATGGTGTTTTTCTCGTCTTGTCATCTGTATTACTTGTGTTAAAACAATGCTTTATTTATTTAGTAATTTATTGTTAATAAATTGCCGCTTACTTACAAGTTCTTTAGAATATCTTGTACCCAACATGATAAGACTCCAAACCACATTAAATTCGCCGATGCACTCTTATCATCCACGTTGATTTTGAAAACACATTTTTTTTTTAAAATCAATCTCATAATGTATTTCTTCCGGTATGCGTAGTATGTGATATTTCTTTATTATTTCGCATACTCAAAAACGTCTAAAAATATTTTTTCAGTCTTTTTTTTCTCAGTACGCGTGTTTATTATATAATACTGTTCAACGTGTGCAGCAGACCGTTCACAGATTTCCCAATCGCCCTTTTCGTGAAAGTTAAAAAAGGATTTTCGGAAGAGCAATAAAATTTTTAAACCCCAGAAATCTGCACTTTCGGCTTCTTGCAACGGAGTATAATGCTCGTAGTAAAAGGGCTGCCAAAAATGTTACTTTTATTGAAATTTTTAATAAGTAAATATTGATGTCTAGGCATTTACAGGTCTTATGACCTGTCATTGACAATCCATTCGCTCTACTTGTCCAAACCAACGCAGAGCTCCTTTTTTTTATTTTTACGATAATGCCTATCTCAATCTTACATAATTTACAGATCTATGCCTATCTCAACCTTACATAATGTACGGATCTATGCCTATCTCAACCTTACATAATGTACGGATCTATGCCTATATCAGGCCTTGAGGTGATTTTCACAAAAATGGCGCTATATAAATTATCAAAACATATAAAAACATATCAAAACATTACATCAGCCTTACATAATGTGCATCTATCGTGCTTAGTTTTACCACACATTCACCTGAGAGATCGCATTTAGACAGCATTCAGCCTATTTTCATCCCTGATTTTCAAAGTCCATACTCCGCTCCCATACATCAGGGTCGGAACCAGGACTCCATTGTGAACTGCTAATTTTGCCTCTTGCGACAAACTTTGTTATAATTAATAATGAATTTCTTTAAAACTAGTTAAATCCACATCATATCTAACTCGATTAAATCCAAAAAAAAATTTAATTTTACAATTTTAAAATCTTATTTTTTTATTTATATACATTACATTTATATCGTTTTTAACATCTAGATCTTGTACTTTTAACATATTAATTGTATCGTGATAATCTGTTACAAAAAAGCGTTGATTGTAAAAAATCGTTTAGTAATATGAAATGTTTAAAAAAAATATTTATTCAATGCACATCTTCTGCAGTCCGCGTCCCTGCCTAATTTTTGAAACGCCTCGAATCCAGATGCTGGAGGGCCGATTCCCGGTACGGGAGCTGCGGCTTCTTTGAGACCTCGCCCCTCGGCCCCGCCCCCTCCCTGCGGGCCCCGACCCTGACCTTCCCCCTTCCCCTTCTCCCCGCGCCATGTGCAGCCCTCGGGCTGTGGGTAAACAAGCCTGGAACACGAGACAACTGTTTATGGCCTACGTCTATGGTATTGACGGGGTCTACGTTCATGGCTAACGGAAATAATGAGACAGTGCTGTGACGCTGCTCAGTCCGGTTGAGTTTCGATAAATATCGGAGCGTCGAGATTCACGAATATATATGAATAAAATCTTCGCGATGTGATGATTATTGTATCTAAGGATAATATTAACTTCGGTAAATCAAATGTAGCATTCACGATTAGGAAGTCACGATTATCGTAATGGTATTACGCAGGTCTACCAATGAATAATAGACTCGCCTACAGTCTATATTGAATGCCATAGCGAGACTTATTTTTGGAATCTCTGAGTTCAGTCATATCACTCCACTACTTCGGGAATTACACTGGTTACGTTTTCCACGAGGGTGGAAAACAAACTCTGTCGGCTTATGTAGAAGTCACTGCACAACTGTGCTCCGGAATATCTAAGGGAACTCTGCATTCCAGATGAACTAGCTGACAGACGTCTTACGCTTAGATCAGCTACATCTACGTCGAAAAGAAATGGTATTTTACCTCTACGCAAACGGCGCACTAAATTCTTTAAACGCGCATTTGCGGTCACAGGCCCTATGGCATGGAATGCTCTCTCAGCAGAGGTGCGAAACTGTGAGAGTGAAGTGATATTTCTGTGATCTGACCTTTAGAACCCACATGTTCTCTAAATCATTTGAATAAATCCGTAGCATGTGATAACAAAGTAAATTGTTTTGCTTAAATTATAAATTCATAAAGTCAAAATAAAATTTATTTCTTTATAAAATCACTTTAAAAAGCGCCCTTGAGGTATTGTATTACAAAAAAACACCATATATGCTATCCATAATAATAATAATAAGATATACTTGAATTTTGACCCATATAATATATATAGTGCATACGTTGTTCTTTTTCTGGGATATCGTCTAGCGAACAAATTCATTAGTGATTTGCCAAATAAAATAGTGATGACGAATATAAAAAACATTGTCAACATATTAATCATTTATTAATTTGAACATGATTTTTTAAAAACCATATGTAACAAGCTACAGAAAGTGGCTTTATGGAATTTTAATTTTGGTAAAAATATAACAATTGACATTTTGAAAACTGTAAAAATGTATGATTATATTTTTTAAGATTATTATTTTTATTTTTTTTTAAATATTACAAAATTGGGACAAACACAATGGGAATGTTAATAGATTCAGAATATTGATAAAGGCGTGGCATTACCAAACTAAATTCTTGAGTCGGGTTGTGGTCCTGTGGCTAGTGTCTCGAACTCACAGATCAAAGGTCCGTGGTTAGAATCTAACTCTACCCCAACTTAATTCCCATGTTCTAATAGTGAGTTATTTACAACTCATTGAACATGGCCCTTAAAATTAAATATTTAAGTGAATCATAAGATCGCAAATATTTCTTTTTACATTTAAAAAAAAAAAAAGCTGGTGACGTCAAAAGTCGGAATAATTAGCGCGCGTGCATAAGAAGATGCACCCAGAGTAGAGGTGCAGGGTGGTAAAATTACACCGATATTTTACGGTAATTTTACCAGATTTTGGTAAAATACGATATTTTACGGTAATTTTCGGTAAAAAATGAAGCTATTACAAATACTTCAAACAGTGTAAATTACAATATAAAAAATATTTTCATATTACATGATGCTAACTCAGGTTTGCCTGCTTTACAAGGCATCGGGTTCTCGACGTTCTGGACGTCCGCTGCTAATTTAGTTGGCAGTTCATGTCAGAACTACGAGATGCGAACTTGACTTGTGTGGATGCACAGAAGCTGGCAGCTGACCGAGATGCCCGAAGAATATTTGTGAACACCGTATGCTTCAATTAGGTAGCGGACATAGAATGATGACGATAATTATGACTTTAGATTGGTCAACTATCAAACAATAAGTAAACAGCTAGTGCAAATACCGCTTTTCCGCTATTTTGATAAAATGTATTTGATGTTCAAACGTGTATCTTAAGAAATTATTGGTCCGGTAAATTTAATTTTTTCAGACTTGCGTATATTTTTTTTGTATACAATCTATAGGGACGTAATTTTACTTAAAAAAACTGGTATTTTTTCAAAATTGCGGTATGAGCGGTGGTCGTTCAAGGTCACAAACTTAAGGTTTTGCCAAGGGCCCTATGTCCGCCGATTCCGTTAAGTTTTAAAGCATTATAACCTTTTTTATTTTAAAAAAAGTGAAAAAAGTACATACCGAATGACCTTGAACGTCCCATACTTATAATAAATCTCGAAATCCACCTGATGGATCTAAACCTGGTTTTCACTGGCATGTCACGTGTCCTAAAACAAAGCTACTCGTATTTGTTATATCTTCGAAAAATAAAAATTAGTACGTCATTTTCCTTTTTTACCGAAAATTTCCGTGAAATACCATAAACGCGCCTTTTGGTAAAATTATGTAATTTTACATCCATAATCCAGAGTGATCTGTAGTAAATATGTATAGTTTTATGGCGTTCTATCGGCTTTACCTTACTCTACCGGGAAACGGCGAGAATGTTTTTTTGTGTTTTTTTTTTGCGTTGAAAGATCAACGCCCATGAAACATGTAGTGTTTATACTCGTAAAATATTTATTTAACACTAGTTTATTGTTTCAGGCCTGCGCTCCGAGATACGTGTCGTTCGCTTTCAAGGCAGTCCGGCGGGATCCTGTGGGGACATGCTTCGTCTCCAGGAACGGCTTCACGGAGAATCTGGAGTACTCCCCCTGCAGGACGAGTAAGTACACTCTTTATTTACGCAAATTGCAGTCCTAAAGAAGTAATGGGGTCTAATACAAAGGAAGAGGTTTCTGAATATGAGATAACACAATGCCAAATAAAATAATCTAAAGAGTATTGCAAAAAATTCAACAACAACAAACCATCCCGCCGTTTCAGTCAGAGAGGATAGAACGCCATAACACTCTGTCTTTGCAAACAGACTCGCTTCTAATACATTCATACATTTTTCATGCACGCACGCCGATTATTCCTACTCTTAACTTGTCTATTTTCAAATATTTGATGGACTTGACTGTGCCATGTCTTTCGCGGTATTCCTCTATTTCTGCATCCATCAACATTCGCATCGTAGATTCTTCTAGCCGTTTTTTCGCTCTACAAGTCCAAACCAACGCAGCACCCCTTACTTGATTTTTTCGATAATGCAAATCTCAGCCTTATACAGTTCACGGATTTCGATATTTGTACACCTATCGTACATCGTTTTACCACATATTTGACTGAGGGATCTCATTTCGACAGCATTTCGACCTACTTTCATCATTATTTTTCCAATTCAATACTTCGCTCCCATACATTAGAGTTGGCAAAAAATTCAAATGACAATAACGAGATTTGATGGCTGGGGGGTTAGAAAATAAAACTACGATTAGTAGGGGACGATGTTTGGCTTGTGGATATTTATATTATTTATTTAATCTACAAGAATTAATATCCCGTTGTCTTTTCATGATTTGTTGATTAAAATACTTATGGGCACAGAATCAAAACTAACTGTCAAAACAAAGAGTTTGAACATAAACTAGATAAATGTTTTGTGAATTACAAACCAAGCAAACTTCACACCATAAGTGTAAGAAAAAACGCATTAAAAATGTCCATAAAAATAAAATAACCTTTTTCTCAATAATAACAGATTCGGGTTCATTATCGTCGTTTATCATATAAATTATGCCCGTGTTCAGGAACAAAACTCAAGGCGAGAAAGTATATGCTACTGTCCTCACATTCAAGTTTAATTAGATCTCTAGTGTAAACGAATTCAGATACATACTAGTCTTAACTTATAAAACTAGCGTTAAATTTCGATGTCAACATTTCATAGTTACTCCTCGATCACGCACAAAAGTGTGAAAGATTAAACACGAAAAAACGGCTTTCCAAGGCGTTTTGTTTGATTGTATATTAGAACCTAGTTCTGCGGTATGACCCCTCGTATATTATGGGATCTCGAACATTAGACGCTGACCTGACCTTGCAGAACGCTTCCTGTTATTAAGGGTCGTAAAAGATCAGAATTTCCGCTTGGTGCCGGTAATCGAGATGTTGTAAAGTCTGTCGTAAAAAGCCTTCGAATTCCAAATTATCCGACAGCCATAAACCGAGTCGTAACATTCAGCACACAGCGGAACGTTTAGTTCTTACTTGTTTCTTCTTCCTCGATTAATATCCTCGATTACCCCTTGGTTCACCTGCCTACACAATCACACGCTCGTATAATGAAACTGCTCGCTGAGAGTTGATAGCCTATTCAGAGTATCTAAAGAAGTAATACAACCATATGAATCAGTTAAAAGATCTATTTTATATCAGAGATTAAATTAAAAAAGAAACTGAGATTAAATTAATATTCCACAATTTAAGAAATGTACTTAACATACAAAGCTAACGGAGTCTACTTTCCGCTGTGTCAAAGTATGATAGAGTATAAGATCATGAGTTGGGGATCAGCGTCTAAAACCGCACTGACTCCCCTAAAAGTAGCACAAAAAAAATCCTTAGGACAGTAATTTGCCAATTGTCACCAATTCGGTATATGTTCCAAACAGCGGCTGTTTTGGATGTTCCTCAAATTTTTAATCGGGTTTTACTATGTTATTGGTGCAACCACAAGACCAAAACCAAAGCTACAAACAGAAGAACCCGAGAAGCGCCGATGAGTACGCGCATGACAGATATTAAATGGGTTCTCTCGTTACTGGAACGAAGAGATAGCCCATGCTGTGACAGAGATTGGAAGAGCTTTCTCAGATAAGAAGGCGAAGTGGAATTATTTAAATTGAATGTGAATGTTTCTTCTATGCCTGATACGAGCCAGTGTAGTTGCTTGCGATATTCGGTTATGGGGTCGAATTTCCGAAGATTAAAGATATAAAGTATACAAACGTTCTGCAATCGTTCCAACTTATCAAGCAATTTAGAATTAGCATCTGGATAACATACATCTGCGTAATCAAGGCGTGGAAGAAATACACTCTGGACTAATGTTTGCTTAACATTGATTGGCAAGAAATTCTGCAATCTTTTAAGTGAGTGTAAACTGCTATGAAGTTTACGACTAACTTCGTTAACTTGATCGTGCCACTCTAAATGCTTATGTATGATAATACCTAAGTTTTTGACTGAAGTCAGTATGCAAAGTTACGGATACGGGAGAGAGTTTTGGCACTGGACTGTTTTGGGAACTTCTCCCCATTTATTTTTATGCTTGGGTAATTAATACCTACTGACTTAATTTCGCTGGTGCTTTTGATTTTGCAAACGTTTTCTCTATGATGATTTTAATTCATTAGTTTTTCGACGGATTGAGTTTCAAAATGTTCACTCACGGATAACAATATCAAATATTTAGGAGCTCGCTTTATTCGGCTGTAATAAAATTTTTAAGTAATCAATCTTATATAAACATTATCTAAAATCTAGACTATTCATCAGATCTCCTTGTCCCGCGTTGGACCACCCAGAGAGTATTTACACATTACAATGTGTATCTACAATAGATAATAACATGTATACAGTTTAAAAAATCAAAACTGGTCTCCTAGATATGTCTTTTTTTAATGGGTACAACATAAATGGTGTATTTCTAAAATTATTTCCCTTGTAAGTTTTTGCTTTTTTATTGTTACAATTACTTGTTTATAACGTAAATTCCTTTCGCTTTTCCTGAAGCATTGAATAAAAAAAGCAAGATTCGGAACATAAGCGATATGTGTAACAAATTCTTACGAGAAAAGAGACTATGGTAAATATTTAACTAAAGGGAGTTGGAGAAAACCTATTATTGTGCACAATAAACACGTACGTACTTAAGTCGTTTATCACATATTTATTTATTTATTTATTTTCTTTATTTTCTTTTATTCAGGAAACATACAGTACAGTTACAAAGTTTAATATTTTACACAATTGGACTTAATTCTAATGGACCAGTGAAGTTTCCATATTAAAAAGCAATTAAATCTAATGTTAATTATGAAAGTATAAAAAGAGAAGGAAAAAGAAAACATAAATGAAAGTTGTTTAAAAATTTAAATTTAAGTGAAAAAAAAAATATTTTAAGGTTTGTAGTTTGTAGTGAGTATTTACAAATGGAAATAATATTAAAATGAAGAAAACTTGTAAGAGTAATTAAGAATTAAGAATGGAAATAAAGAATGAAAAACATACTCAGATGTAAAAATAAAATAAAATAGTAATAACATTTTTTTTTTTTAAAAAAGGAAAAACATAAACACATATTTATTTGAAGGGATTCAAAGAAACGATGGGAAGAATCTTTAAGTGAAATATAAGACAGTAAATTTAAATTTAGGTCAATTTAAAAAACATCTTCAAAATTAATGACACATTATAGTAAGAGCAGCAATATATTGATTTTATTAACATATATAATATAAGTAATTAAAAGTAGTTTAAAAGTATAACAAGTATAAAAACATGCCAATGGCAGCAGAGAAAAAAGAAAAAATAAAGAAATATGTAGTAATTTATTTATTTATACATTTCATATTTACATTTTTTTGTTAAAAACTTTGCCCAGCTAACAATATAACATACCCCGTTCCAAGCTTAACAATAACAAACATAATAATAATATACAAGTTAATTTATTTTAAAGAAATAGCAGACAAATAAAATATAAATATACTACTATATATATATTTATATAAATATAATTAATAGTCTCTTAAAAAAAATGTTTTTTAAGAGACCATCAATTAAAATTGCACTCCATTAAAATTTATAAAAAAATGCATTTTATATCATCTTTCAACTGACTGGTTGTGGGATTCACAAGGACATGGACACTATATGCACATAGCGGAATAATATACGAGTATATAATATATTATTATCTTAAAAATCGAAGAATAGTGTTAGACAAGTTATTTTTATTCACATTTATAAATAATAAAATTGATTCTCCGAACCTACTTGAAAAACTTCCATTCCGTGTGCCATCTAGACCGACAAGACAAAATCTTCTGCTTTACACAGAAAACGCGCCAACAAACTATTTTAAACAATTTACAATACCTAGAATATGCAACCAATATAACAATATATTTACCGAGGCTGATATTTTATGTGACAATGTGTGCAAATTTAGGTAAAAAATTATAGAAATTTTGAGAGAAGCAGATATTTAACTTTATTGTTATATACATATTTTTTCATTTTGTTTCTTTTACATTTATTATATTGAACATAATTTAAATTATTGTATTAAGTGAAAACAATTTTTTTGGTGTGTGCTTGAGTGTCTTACACTTATATACAAAGAAATTGGCAATATTTGTGTACTGTTTGTTTGTAAAAAATATTACAAAATAAAACAATAAAACCATAGTAAAACATTGAGCCGTGAGCAGTGAACATATCAAATTCAAATACAAATTAATTTAATTTACCAAAGTAACATTACAAATAACAAAATATTTAAGGCGTTGTATTGGGAGAAAATATCAAAAAACACGAATATTTACCTTTTAAACCTAGTTTCACTGATGTGAAAGATGTCTATCTCCAAAGTGATAATGTTCAGCTGCCTGACTGCTCTTCCAATCGGCACAACCAGAAGCAGGTTGGTTCTGGAAGCCGGGAGGTAAGTCAGTCTGTTCTAACGCTGTCGGAGATAACCATCAGGAACATAAAAATTGATACTCTCTAAAATGGCTGAGTTCTCGATAAAACCTCTTATAAATCTGAACCCATCCCTTCGAAGCTGCAAACTGTTGGTCCCAAGCATGGCCGAGTGTTATCCTAATGTTGTATATTTCTTTCAGGAAACTGGGGTTACCACAGGCAGGGGTCCTGCCAAGCTGGTTTAGGAGCATCTATTTCAAAGGTAAATACCATTATTTTCTAATGAAATATAAATAAAAACATTTTGTTTAAAACCATTTTAAAAAATAAAATATTGTCAGGTTTCGGAGCTACACAAGCTCCCTTACCAAAGTATAATTTAGAAACAAACCTAATCCTCTTATAATTTTAACAGTGTCCACATTATTCCTATTAGATTTATTGAGTGTTTTATTTTTATTATATGAGAACCACAAAGTTAGGCGCCCTCCGTGGTGAAGTGGGTAAGATGCTTGACTCCGCGCGGAACAACGCAAAAAACACAAAAAATAAATGTGATTTTTCTCAAGCTTTAGTGTTCGGTGACCTATTGAGGTGCAAAAATATCAATTATTTTTTTGTCGTATCGTACTTAATATATATATTTTTTTAAAATTAATAAATTTCATAAAAGGTGCATATTTTTTTAAAATTCCATACATATCTATTTTTACACATCTAGTAAATGTTATCACTGTTACTCTCCAAAAAAGAGACTAACTCTTGTGCTTGGAGAGTGACTTACACTGTTTTAGTTGTTTATTGTTTATTATAAGAGTTTATATAATTTTAAATACAAGTACATGAGAAAAAAATAAAAACATAGTATATATAAAGAAAAAACATAAAACAATAATACATTCATACTAATTAAAATTTAATGTAGTTTTTACACGAGTTCAAAAAAATTCTTTAGATTTACTTAAAATTTATTTATTGATATATTATTTTAATAGTTTTTAGTTAATTGGGAAGATTATTATTTTTTTTTTACACCTTTGAAGACAAAGCTATTCTGACCTTGACTTGTGTGGAATTTAGGAATTTTAATATTATGTTATTATCTGAGTGACGTATTCATCTCAAATTCTTTTATTTTTTATTTTTTATATATTTGTATAATAGAATTTATTTTAAAAAGACTGTCTACTGTATGAACCTTAAATATTTTAAATAGACTTTCCGTATTGAATGTTAAGGGGTTTCTTATAAAACATAATTTTTAGCATTATTTTTATTTATCTAGAGTAGTAACTGAATGATTCATTTATTTTGTTTGTAATACACCTATTTTAATGAGTAAAATGTGTCACAAGATGTTTTGATTTCCAGTAATTTTCATGCAAATTCGTAGGAAAGAAAAGATAAACAAAAATAATTGTATAATGTATGTTTTATTTATTATTTATTTTTCGCACCACAACAGGCCAGGATACCCAATTACAATGGTAAATGAGGAAGTTCAGCCATACGGGAAAATGGATATAAAAAATGTATTCTTACACTCGGTTAAAATTAGAGCATTAAATTGAATGGCGGCGGCGTAAGTTTCCTGAAAATGCATGAAAAAAATAATAAAAATGATTTTAACTAAAACGACCTATTTTGTATGACGTCACTTGTTCTTCCGAATCAAACAAAGATTAGAGATTTGTGATATGTTTCCATTTTACGGTAAGTCAACTGACCAATCAGCAGAACTCATCGAGAAGAAGGCGAAGAGAACTTGGGACTTCACACCCGAAGTAATTTAAAAAATACAAAACTTTAAAAAATCGTAACGCTGATGATACGATACGTAAAAAATGGGCTTCGTTTAATAGTATTTAAACAAATATTTTTTTTTTAAAAAAACCTCTGAACTTCCTCATTACAGCACTTTTTGCTATTTCTCCGGGAATCGAAACTGGAACCCCCCGTGTTTGAGGCAAGCGTCTTATCCATTATACCACGGGGGTAACAAAAATCATTATTTACTTATCCTCCCCCAGGGCGACATTTGAATTATCACAAGTCTGCGCCTAAATTATTGAGGTGATTATTTATGACTAGCCATTTCCTCGCTTCCCTGCTGCAGTGTGTAGTAATTAAACTCTCTGAGGTTTGACAGGACACGAGACACAGGACACGTGGCCTCGAACCGGGAACCCGCGGGTTACGAATACATCTCCGAAACACGTGCGACGCGCACTTTGAATTTTATCATAAATCCAACACGCTGCGCTGGTGTAAATAATTAAAGTTAATTTTAATCGTCACACCTTAAAAAGCAAAGCATGCATGCACTATGGGAGGGCTAAACTGGTAAAAAATGGTTCCCTTCATTAAATGAATTAAAGATTATAAAGTGATAGTATAGATGTACCTAGTCCGATAAAAAGAGGAAACGCAACAAATCAGTTTTGGGGTATCTCAAGGGTCAATACTGAGCCCAACGCTTTATCGCTTTTTTATACTAAATAAAATACATGCATAAACAATACCTCGTAGTATAGTATTATGCATATTTTCTTACCGTGTCTGAGGTCCCGGGTTCGATTCCCGTTAGGTTGACACGATTTTTTTTTTAATATTTTTTTCTCAATGCAATAATTTTGCTTTTATATTACACAATGATCGAGACAGTTATATTGGACAGTTTCATTGGGTGCACTAATGCAGTTACCTATTTTTTTGTATCAAATTGGGTCAGGAGGCTCGGCTCAATCACAATGATGAATTACAATACAGAATACCCAGGCTTGAGAAAAATCAAATTTGTTTTTAGTGTTCTCACCGGGAATCGAAACTGAAACCTTCCTTGCGTAAGTCAAGCGTCGTAACCACTACACCGCGAAGGCCTCCGAATAATAATAAAGATATGCACATCTTGTTATCACCTAATAAACCTAGTAGTTGTTATTACTACTGTCGATTTATAAATGCGGTCTCCGTCACGGACCGCATTTTGTCTGCTACAATTTTTTGGTAATAGGATTGTACATGTAGGTAGTTTACCTACCTAGGTACAACCTGTTTTAAAGTAAATTGTACATTGGCGGGCTTATTGCCAAATGGCAATTTCTTTCAACAAACCAATAAAATAAATGTTTTATTTGTAGAATTCAAGTTACAAAACATTTTCAATAAAAAATGAAAATAAGAAAAACCAATACAAAAATTGAAATAACTCTCTATGTATATAAATTACCTTGAATCAACACTATTACTCAATGGGGAAAAGGAATAGAGAGATTAAGGAAGAGGGGCGAAATGTTTCTTCAGACATGATTTAAGGTGAATCTAAACAAAAATACGAAACTAATTTTTAAAGATCGCTTTTATAATTTTTTATTGAAAAATGCCATTTTAATGTTTATTTTCAATGGATATTTAACAAAACTTGGTTTGCGGAAACTTTAACCCTTAATAGGAAAAATTAATTATTTTAGAATTAGAATTTCAAATGTTTTATTTTAAAATACTTATATCCAACATAAAATAAATTCGATAAACAAAATAAATAATATTTTTTAGATTTTCAGAAAAACTAAATTTTTCATCTGTCAATATATTGATCAATGATTGTTTAGAGTCATGTTAGAAAATAAATTAACATACTTAAAATACACAGATATTTTTTACAAAATTGTATTTTTAAATTTTATAATATAAACAATTACAAATACAAGAAATTACATTTTTTTACAACCGTTTTGACAACGGATAAACACATGGATTTTTAGGTAACCGCGCTAACTTCACGCAGTTGGAACAATAACTTAACCAACTACCGTTTTGGACAACGCATTGAAGTAATATAGTTGAAATTTCTATGTGCGGTATTGGAAATATGACCCTTAAAGTGACTGGTTAATATATTAACCAATTTGGGCCTTTGCCCTATAAAGGGTTAATCTATATTTACAATAGCAATATAATTTAGGTTCTTTTCACAAAATGGTCTACAAAACAAAAAATAACTTTTCTTATTTTTTGTCTTGTACACCATTTAGTGAAAAGGATCTTAATTATATTGCTTTGGTATTTGTTACAATCAATATAGTTTAAAGTTTCCGCAAACCAAGTTTAGTAAAATTTACATTGAAAATAAACGTAAAAATTGCATTTTTCAATATAAAAAAATATATAAAAGCGCCTGTTAACAAAAAAGCGGACTGTGAGTGAAAAACGAATTTCATTAAGTTTTGTGATTGGGAAATATTTGAAGAAAGGATAGGAACATGAAAATGGATACCTACCTTCAATATGATGGGAATGTTCTTCAATTTCGGGCACTGGATGACAAAATGAACTATAAAATGTAACAATGTTTTTCACGACGCGCGTAGATTCCAACCACTTTTTATCCGATTTTATGCGAAGTAATAAATATGTTGTTTGATTTTTGTTCTAAATCCGAATCTTCTAATTTTAATATCTTCTATCTTGATGTTAGGTAGGTACCATAAAGATGGGTCAAGGGAAGGATGGGAAAGAAAGGTAATCGGCCAGGAATAGTATCGATAAATGCTGTTATTTACTTAACAGCGCCATCTATGGATAATTAGTTTCATATTTTCGTTTAGAATCACCTTAACTCAAAATGCAAATAATATAAGCTATGTAAATTATGTTTCGGTTACATAACGCAACACCTACTATTATAATACGAACTCGTATAGGTTGTTTATATTAATTTCGATGCGCCTACAAGATGTTTAAGCCAGGTAGCAATACCTGGAATCCACCCAGCGAATCATGGTGCCTTTCTATAATAATATTGCCTTTTGATATCTTAACGATTCATTCATAGAACCCAGTTCTTAGAATAGAGATCTTCTATTCACTATACAACATCGTGTCTAGAATTCATTCTGAGTTCGATTATCATAGTATCCTTCAAATCAAAAACAATGTAGGCGTGATAGGTGCACACAAATGTCGAAATCCGTGCAGTGTGCCAAGCTGAGAGGGTTAACGGCAAAATTAAGAAAGGGGTGGTTTGGACATGTTTGGTGAATGGATAGCGAAAGAACCACAAAAAGATTGTCAATGCGAATATTAATGAGCGCAGAAAAACAAGGAAGACAGAGAAAGACATGGCTCAACCTAACCCAACAAATACTTGAAGGTGGACGTGTCAAAAGTCAGAATAATCAGCGTTCGTGCAGAAAATGTATGAATTTAGAGAATCGAGGTCTCTGTACAAAGACAGGAAGATGTGGCATTCTATCCGCACTGCCTACCCCTATGAAGAAACGACGTAATGGTTTGATTGTTTATCATAGTTTCCCAATGATGCATAAGGCACTGCAATGACACTCCAATTGCGGTGTATATAGGAAACGAAATATGCGATTGGTATTGGTTTGAAAAACACTTGAATAAATAATTAAACAGTTTCAGAAACGGACTGATTTTTTAATTTGGTTTTTATTATTGTGTAGAAAATAATCTGGCAGTATTGTATTTTCATATTTTCATCATTTCCGTTTTTTTAAATAAAATTGTCCATTGAGAAACCTGTTCTTCATTGCAAGTATTTGAGATATTCCATTATTGGTGTCGAAAATTTAATTATTTTTTATTCGACGATTATAAAGCGAATTTCGAAAAGTTATTAATACTTAAATAGTGAGATAAATGACGAACTCAGAATAGGAGAATGAGGACGATATTGAGATGTGGCAGATACACAAAGATTCAACATAATACGTTGACGGTACGGAACATGCTTTCGGTAAAGCAAAGAGTAATTTTAAATACAATAGTGTTAATATTTTATTAAAAAAAATAATTATTGCCCTAATACATATATAGTGTTCAGCGTAATAACGAAATTCATCGCTATCCTACGAAGGGAGGTGAGGGTTTCAGACTCCTCAAAACAGGAATCCCGGCAACTTATAACAATCTGTATCATAAAGGAGTTAAGATGTTTAATGGGTTGCCAAAAGAGATTAAGGGTGCTGGGTCTGTCGCATTGTTTCTTTAAAAAAACATCCATAGGGGTAGATATAGTGTCATCGGAAAGTGTGTGGATTTTACATTTTTTATAACAATGCTTTGTTTTTTAAAATTATTATCTATTTATAATTTTATTTATTTATTTACTTAAAGACAGTTTATCACACATTATTTGAGACCTAAGTTTCAAATCTATGGAACTAAAAGTCCTGGGTTGAGTTGGGACGAGCAAATAGTTGACAGTGACACGTTTACTTATTTATTTATTAACGGACATTGTCCAATTATACAATTTATAGGGTTTTAATATTACAATATAAGAATACTTAAAAACATTAGTAAAAAAAGAAAAGAAACATTGACAAACATAAGGGACATCAGGACAAGATCTGGACTATTTATTTAGTGCTCGCTTAAATCGCTGTAAACTAAAACCAAAAAAGTCCAGATCTTGTCTTGAGTTAACAATACGATAAAGACGGGTCATTGAAGAATTAAGGCCATAGTTCGTTCTATGCTGATCGCTGAACAGTACTTAATTGTTTCTCAACCTACGAGTCGGAATATGGAATTTTACTTGTTTCAGTAATGATGGAACATCGATTTTACCATTTAGTATGCCGAACATATATATGGAATCAATATTAGTTCTAGGTTTTTGTAGACTAGAAATATTTGACATTGACTATCAGCATAAGAATAATTACCTCTCTCTAGTCCAAGCGTCCACGCTACTTTTCGAAACAAGCGATGTTGGACTGATTTAATGTGATTTATGCGATTCACATAGAATGGAGACCAGACCACTATTCTAGGAGGCATATTCTAGAAGAGGGCGAACAGTTGAGCAATAAAGAGTTTTGATTGTACGGATATTTGTAAAATCAGAGGATATTTTGTTGATGAAGCTAAGTAATTTCAGTGATTTATTTACTGTATTATCTATATGCTCGTTGTATGTCCGTTTATAGTCCAAAACAACTCATAAATCTCTGATGGACTTAACTACATCAATTTTGGAGTTTTCCATTAGGTACTCGAAGGAAATCGGTTGTTTTGTTCCATGAAATGCCATTATTTTGCATTTTTTAATATTTAATTATAATCTATTGACATTACACCATTGGTTAAAAAAGTTCATGTCTGATTGAAGAAAAAAACAGTCTTGTAAAGTTTAAATTATTTTGAGAATGTTTTTTCGTCCACGAAGACATCATAAACACAACAATAATAAAAAAGCAAATATATGGCACATCAATATGGTAAACAGTAAACTCAAACATTTGGAAAATGACAAGGCACAACTAGTTGTTCAAATTTTATTTGTACATCTATCCAAAACAAATACATTACCTACATTAAATGACACGCGTGTCCCATAGACCAAAACATAGGGTGCCTAATTTTTTTCTCTTCGTATTCTAGTATCGAGCAGGTAGGTCGGTCCTACGTCTGTCTCCGGTGCTGGAGTAATAATTTATCAAACAATATGATTATGTTTGTATCGGGGCGTGTGCAGATTGATATCAGACTATCCCATATGGTGTTAAACACCGTTTCCTTTATTAGGACAGACACCTGCACGGACCAATCACCACATTCAACGTGGGAATAAAAACAACAGATTTTATCGTATTTATTTCAATTACGGATAATTGGAGGTGGGAGCTTTACTTTAAATTAATCATTCAATATAAAAAACCTTTTTTTTTCAACTTCTAATACACATCAATTTCTTTTCTTCCTTGACCAAGCTTCTTTCAAGCAAATTTCCAAATGAACTATATTTTTTAATGAAATTTGTAATTGATTCACTAACTTTGTGGTTAATCAACCATGTCGGTAACCGAACACGAAACCTCTTGCATGGTAGGCAAACGCGCTGACCACTCGAGGATAAAATAAACTATTGCATAAACACAAAAAAAACATGAAGGCATGGCCTGTGGTATACAAGGATATAAAGGCTATTGAAAGGATACGACAGATATTTTAAAATTCAATAAGTGCTAATATTAGAACACAAATGTTTGTTAACAAAAATTGATTAAGACGTACGTGCTACTCAATAAAAAATATGCTATTTATTACTTTTTTAATTGCCCATAATTTCAACAGTTTTTTAATTGAAACAAATTCAAATAATTCAGCTCTATCATATTATTTTATTTTATTTATCTTTGCACCACAACAGGCCAGGAGGCCCAATTACAGCGGTGAATTACATCACAGAACACCCAGGCTTGAAAAAACTTCATTTTAATTTTCGTGTTCTCACCGGGAATTGAACCCGGAACCTTCCGTGCGTGAGTCAAGCGTCTTGACCACCACACCACGGAGGCCGCCTTATGAAATGCATTGAACACGAAACAGTTTTAGAGCTATAAACTATGAATGTCTTTGCGTGAGTTTGTATTTACAATAAGGGACATAATATAAGTACACTATTTAACCTTTGGCTAGATCCAGTATTTTTTTTTGTAAATAAACGTAGGCATATAAAAACATATTTTTGACACTGTTGGCAATAGATTTCTCATAGCTCAAAAAGTTCAGCTTCCTGGGATAATTGGTTGGAGGGAAAAGTTAAATGTTTATTTTAAATTTTAAATAATTGTTTTTGCACGATTTTTTAAGGTTTAATATGATTATTATAGGCTCTCCCTATCCAATTATTCCTTAAGAAAGATAAGACTGTACAAAGGCATGATAAACATAACTATCATACGTAGTTAAACCTTTGAAAAGATAGGTCAAATATCTTAGTTTTTTAACAATTTTTTCAACATGATTCGTCCATATTTACGTATTCTTTACAATAATAAGTAAAATTTCTTTGTCGGATTCTCAAGTCGTTCTATCCCATTTCCACACATTGCTCCATACTGCTCCATTGTGGATTGCCGAGTAGAGCAGTATGGAGTGCAGAATTCCCGCTGAGGTCCAACAAATGGGCTCTCCTTGTACGGGCAAGATCGGGTAGGAACGCCGCAGCGGGCCGTGTTTTTTACCCAGCTATGTTTATTGTCAAACACCCTCCCAACATTTCTGGCGTGTATAGTTTGATGATTCGCTCACCAATAAGGAAAGCGGAGTTTTTCTCCGCCGCCGGAGATTCCGATCTTTATTCGAAACTTATTGCAATTGTTATCACGACTAATTCTCCGATTGTCCCTGCAATAAATACTTTACGCTTCGTTTTTTCCTCCGCGACAAGGACTGCGCCTGTCCTCTGCCGCCATCGGCCACCGCGTACAGAAATGGAAAGCCGTATTTTAACATTTCGAATTATCGGTCCGCGAAAAGATCTACAGTAAAAATAAAACCAGTTTTTACGTGATTTTATTGAGCTCGGAGCTTCTCTGAATGTTAATATTTATCCGAGAGGAATTATAAACGATCTTAAGCGAAGGCTGGGTATATTCCCATACCTTCAAGGGCGGGAGCACGATTCTACATTCCTATTGTATGTACATAGACGGCATCTTCTTGCGAAATATCTAAAGCAGCTACAGAACAATTAATTACAATAAATTTATGGAGTGGTAGTCTCCTGTCTCCTGTCTCTGGTCTCCGGTCTCCTGTCCCCACCCCTCCGATTGTCAGGTCTTTTGTCTCTGTTGGCTCTGTCTTCAAACCTCCATAAATATGCTCAATCAAAAGTTAGTCACCCAATGTGAATGTTTTTCTTGCCGGGAGTAATCTAATAATACGACCAGCTTCGACAAGTATCGAGTTACGAATCAGGATATTAATGGCGCTTCATTTTTGGTTGAGTGAGAATGAAAAATTTTACAAGGAAGTGTAAGGGAAGACATATTAGAACAATCTTACTAAGGTTTCGTCGGGATACCGGTGACTAATGAAACATAATTGACGAAAAATACTAACATTGTTACGATTCAAGAAGAGGTATAAAAATTGGAAAGTGTTTTCAGGCGTTGCCTAGTTGGATAAATTATTCGGCCAGTAGCTCAATCACAAATAACTACCGACGTGCTAATAAATGACGTGATAACAATTTCTCACCATGGTTGTTTAACGTTTTCGCGATCACAATGGAACATCCGTGAACACCTAATATTAAATGTCAAAATATTTACGTTTCGCGACGTATAATCCTGCTGCGCAATCACATATTTGAATTGCACCGGTGTAAATATGGAAAATATTCCAAAATCGCTATTTTTATTTATTTATTTTATCATGCTATTTATTGCATTTAGCCGGTGGTTGGCAAATCAAATGTCAATAAAAGTAGTCGCCATAGTAATTGTAATTTCATTTTCATTTTTTTTGTATTAGATACTCTTTACTATTTTGTAAACGCAATATATTGTGTTATTTTTTATAGTAAACGCCGATTTTTCGCCAATGACTTGTTTTTATTTACGAGGAAAACAGAAAACAAACTAAACAAACCGACACGAGCGTTGACTTAGAGTTTACACACGCGTTGACTTATGACTGCGATAACTTAAGCATGTTCATTATTTAGATTTATTTCATCAGAGAGGGAAAACATTTTTGAGGGGGGAATATGGAAGTCTAGGCATTTACAGGGCTTATGACCTGTCATTGGCTGGTTTGAGTGGCCACTTTACACACTGTGTAACATTCACCATTCTGCCTATGTTTGAACATCCACATTTCCTCAACTCTTCCGTTCATTGTGATCGCTCAATTGCTCAGCATGCTTTTAAGCCTGTCGACAGTTATTTGTGAGTGAGCTACATGTGAATCTTACCTGCTTCAATTAAGGTTTTAGTTCTTTAACCTTAAAAAACTCAACATGTTTTATATTTTTAGTTTATAAAACCCTTTTCAGTTTTCAACATTTTGGATAACTTCACTTTAAAGTTTAGTTTACCGGTGTAAAAAAAATAAAATAATTATGTTTTATTTTAATCCTACTATACCTTATATTATAAACATAATATAATACATGTATTATTATGTCTTAATAGTGTATTATGTTAACTATGTAACTTTATTTTTAAATTTTAAAAATATATTTTTAAAATTTTTATATTTGATAAAATGTTAATTATGTTTAATGTGTAACTTTTTCTTATTATATAGTATGTATAATGTAAAAGCCCCATGGGCGTCAACAGAAAGAAAAATAAAAAAAAATAAAATAAAAATAAAACATATGGAAGAAAAAAATAAATATGGAGGTTCGGAAGTTTGCTCTAGTGAAGAAGAAACCACTTCAAAGTCCTCAGGAGAAGCCGGCCCGCTGACAGTCATCGACTGGCCTTCCACCCTAGCATTCCAGACCCTCGTATTTTAATATGTAGTTAGTAGGTATAGTAAACTGTAAATGACTTCTCGCAAAATTAGCGTTACGAAAATCACTAAAATATGATTCAATTAGCATTAAATCTATTGTTCTCAATGAATTCACTATCTTGGTAGAGTGGTCAATATAAATTAAATGATAATATATTATTATTCTAGACAACAGAATTCGCGTAGGCAAAGTCGTCGCCAGATAAGAACGCATCTTCAGGACGAAAACGACTTAATGAAAAAAATATTTAAATTAGTTAAGTTCATAAAACGACTTCAATGAACGTTCCATCTTTCTGCATAAAAAAAGCAGGTTTCGGGTGGGAATAGGACAAAACCGTTACATCGATCTCTTTATTACTCAGAGAATTTAGATTCCGTGTCAGTACGGAAGCGACGCAATTAGTGATGTTTACATTGCTGTGTGAAGGACGCAACGCAGACAAACATATAGTGAACGAAAGCCGGTTGAGTCGATTTTATTCCGATACTAATGGCATGTTTACTTAATAAAAAAAAATATTAAAACGACCATTTTAGATTTGTGATTGTTTCGTTCCGATTTACCGATAATCTTAGTGACTTATTTACGTTTATGTCATTTCGTGAATAATTAAAAACATGCGTTTGGTGACCTGATATGATCTAATAAAAAATATGTCATTATTTTATTTATCAATGTGCTTTTGTTCGTTTTTTTTTAATCTAATAATGACTCATTAAATAAATGTCTTGTTTAAACTTAAAATAATTTCTTTTTATTAAGCTTTTTTTTCGTTGATTTAAAGCTGAAACCCTCTTTAGAATTTTCTCATTTTTCGTCCTAAAGGTGCGAGAATGCCTACGTTAAAACATATTTTACACTGCGGTCACTATGTGAGCGTAGCCATTCTTATTTGACAGTTGGTATACCTAACTTAAAATTTATTATATTTGAAGTTCAACATTATTTTGACTCAAACTGCATATGATTTTACAATAGGGTACCTCTTGAAATTCAGGCTTTGCAAACAAAAATAAAATTGTCAAGCACAGGCTGTTTGGAAAAAGCTAATATAGAGTCGGAGAATATTTGCCGGGCAAGACAGACAGATTGGCATTAGATTCTTGTTTATTGATTTAAATCGCGTTGTTGATTTGAATTAATTCGTTTGTTAGGTTTAATTTACTAATTGATGAATTGTATTTTATAGTTGTAATTTATTGACGTTTATAAGTAATTCAATGAATCCCATGTAAAGAATATACTAGAATCATCCAAAACAAACTATATATCTTTTATTTATCGTGTATGCAGATAACTGGTAGAATTCCATGGTGAAATTTGGTAAGGTATCCAAAATAATACACCTTTATTGAATTTAATTATACTTTTATTTGTTTAAAGTTGTGTAGATTTTGATAATGTCCATATAAGACGAAACGCGTCACATGTATTTTCAAAACAAAAAAGTACAATTAAATCCAATAAAAGTGTTTTATTTTGGATACCGTGTCAAATTTTATGTATTCTTTGTTTTTTTGCGTATCTGCGTGCGTTTGAAGACGTTCGAAGACAGCAGATAAAACTGTACGCTTTTCAGGATTCCTGGATGGTATACAAATATGATGACTATTTTGGAAGAAATGAAAATGTACCGACGAAGACAATTTTATTTTGACACTTTTTATAAAAAAATAACAAAATCAGTTCAGTTTTGAGTTGCTGAAAACGGGACAGCGAAACGTCTATTTTGTCGATTTTAACTAGGCTAAATCAGTCCGACGTGCAGTTGCCTCGTTCGCACAGTAGTGTGGAAGTATTTGCGACAGCAAAACTATGTACAAATACCTGTTTATCAAAAGGCAAACCCTCTACTCTGCCCCGTCCTGTAGATAAGGTCCTCGGCGTGTCCATGTCCATACCGAGGAGTACCCACCGGTCTCCCGTGGACTGGCTAGCGGCCGACCAGATCCACTGCACCGCGAGGATGCACATTGCATAAATATGGCTCATTATGATTATGATCATTCTTTGAACTGCCATGAAGTTCCCGGTATTAGAACAAGAGGACTCGCGATAGTGTATATTGATCCGATCTTCCCTTTAGTGGTTTCCTGAACGTATGTTATATCTGTCTTCTAAAACATTCGAGATTAACATATTACAAAAAAGATGAACAACATGTTTCAGAACGGGATATGGAAGTCCAAGCATTTACAGAGCTTATGACCGATTTAATTGGCTGGTTTATTTATTTATTTATGAATTTATATGAAGCCTATGTCAAATCTAAAATATGTTATTTGTAACAACTATGGGGAACAGGAAACCAAAATGACGTAAACAGACTGCAACGAAAGCGAAATAAAATATTGAAGCTAGTAAGCTACCTCCATTATCTAACACCAACTAAAGAACTCTCTGAAAAAACTAAGCAATTAAATGTTAATGAACTTTTTCAACTAGAATCTCTAAAATTCATTCATAAGTTGGCCACTGATATCATTGTAGACAAAGAACTAAAACTTGATAAAATTGTAATAAACTTGGACATAATACAAGGATATCAAAACAATACAACATACAACATTCCAAAACAAGACAAGGACAGTCAAGACTAATAAACCAGGTACTGAAATTATACAATAAACTACCAGACAAAACTAAACAAAAGACTCAGACAAACTTTTCAAAAGGCGTAAAAAATATAATTTTCATCAACAGAGTATAATTAAAAAATGGTATATATTTTTTGTAAAATGAATGTAATAATCCGTAAGGGTTAATAAACAAATTTCAAATAAAACCTTTATGTCCCGGTCTAAGTCTAGGTATCTACAGGGTTTATGACCTGGGATGTCTAGACTTCTATTTTTCTTTCTTCCATCGCTGTTGCAATATGTATATTAAGACATTTAACTAACTAACTAACTAACCATCACGCCATTTCCCCGGAGGGGTAGGCAGAGAGGATAGAACGCCACACCACTCTGTCCTGGCACACTTCCTTTGCTTCCTTCACATTCATACATCTTCTCATGCACGCACGTCGATTATTCC